>BQNB010204717.1:0-10669 GCA_026074375.1 Tanacetum coccineum | reverse complement strand
TTAAACTGTGATAGTTGGCTTCAACACCCTCATTTAATTTCCTTGTAATTGTCTAGCTCCTTGCTAGTTTTTATTTTATAAAGTTGCCGTTCAAAAAAAAAATATATATATTACGATTGAAGTATGACACGTAACTAATAAGACCAGTAGTAACGTTTTTGCCTACTAATAAGATAAATAAACTGGATGTCGTAGAAATTATAAGCACACGTACAATAATCATGCAATACATCTTAGTAACATGTGCTAATCATTAAACGATAAATAAAAACCCAATAATCTATAGACGTGTGCTAATAATATCGAACGAGAACAGTAAAGAATTAATATACTCTGCTAGTGAACGATATCATGTAGGTAAGAAAATATTCACAAGTAACCCGATTAATCCATTAGATGCATCATCTACATTTTAATAATGCGTCTTTAAGTTACGAGGAAGCAAATATGAATACTAGCTACTTACTTTATTCGTTTATTGATAGATATATTATTGCTTATAATCATAGTTGCAACATGTATTACGTGTAAATAGGCATGTACCAAATTCGGTATTACAAATCATCAATGTCAGCTACTTGCACAGTGTGAGCTCAGCTACTTGCACAGTGTGAGCTGGAAACCATATATTAATGGTATTAGGGCCGTCTCGTTGGTTACGGTGGCCTGTGTCACTGTCACAAAAAGACTTTTAAATACATACACTGAATACATATGTATTTATAGTGCTGAATTAATTAAACTTGAATATCATATCGTGTGTATATATATATAATAGAAGTGCGTGAAATTTTATGGCCCTCATCTAACGGTGGCCTTGTGCAATCGCACCTACCGCACTCCCCTATGGTATCTCACTTATTATTACATTAACAGAGTATATCATGAGGAAACGAAGAAGTAAACTTGCACGTAACTGTAGACGATAGAGAGTTTGTGACATACCTCTACGAACAGGAAAAAGGAATAATGAAAAAAAAACTTTAAGAGATAACGTGTTATAAATACATAAAACAATTTTAAGGATGAAAAGAAGTATAAGTGGAAGAGAGAATTATTAATGAGTGATCATCTTAAGAGTTTATAATATAAATGAACGAGGCTTGACGACACCCGTGCGTTGCACCGGGCTGAGTCTGTAGGAAAAATTACAATAACAGGCTGCTCCTTGAGACGTTGAGCCACAACCTGAGCTACCTTTTTATTTCTACAAAGAATGTGTCATGAGAAGTGGGTTTGCTGTTACATAAAGATTGATCTCAACCTTCCCTTGGTGGGTAAACTTGATACCATTACTGCACAAAATTATTTAACCAAACTTAGTAAAGTCCAACGTTATGTACTAAAACACATTTGATGCTTTTAATACAAAATTATGTACCAAATAGTTTTAAAATGTCGGTAGGCATACTTGATCAAGTTGGTGAGGATTTTTCGTATCCTTAGAACGTCGTCATTTAACTACTTTAAAAGTTTTCTTCATCTGATGTTATATATAAAAACTTAACTGAGTAAATTATATGATGTTTAGGTATTATTTATTGCAATTATTTTCCACGAACGGAAAAAGGTGAAAGGAGAAAATTAATAATGTACTTGAGAGATGCGTAACGTTTGAGGCACGACAGGTTGACATTGGGAAAAGAAAACAGAGTCTTGGTTTAAAACTTGGTCATCTCGAAAGGAGCATTCTAAAGTCTTGTTCAGAAAGCTCACTTCTGGAATCATGTATGTTTTCATGAATTGCTTTCATTTACACGCTTTCAGCATATGCATTAACGTGGACCTATTTGTAGTTAATCAGGAGGTATGGAAAATTAAACTTAGATACAAAGATATCAAACACGAAACTGTCAAATCAATCTCCTAATTATCTCACAATTTCTATAGATCATAACAAAAGGCTAAAAAGATGTAACAGTGTGTTATTTGCTCAGAATCTTAGACACATATATCATTTGTCTTCAAGGCTAACTAATTAACACAATAACATAAATAAACTATAAAAACATATCTACTACAATATTAGCACTTCCAGCTTCCTCCATCCATAACATTCCAATGCATCAAAATATATGAAATTAATCTCATATTTTATAAAACGTATTATATCAATTTATCATATATATTTAAATAGTAATGGTTTTTAACGTACCTTTTCAAACCTTATTTTTTCTTGAGGCCAATTCATTTGTGTGATGTTCTTTTCCCTGAACGCAAACACATGAGAGGTCTCTACCAAGCCATGTTGTTGAGCTTGCTGTAACCTCAGCTGCACACAACATAGAACCATTGGCCGGACTAAAATTAGTAAGGGTCAGAGAAGTTACCGTTTCTGGCTACATAAAGATCTAATTAAATTAGACATGCAAACTGAATACACGAAATTTGCAAGGAAATCCACAACTTACAAATCAATATTTCAAAGTTTACTGCAGTAAAACTCAGCCCTCTTTAGAAGTTTATACTAAATGTACTTTTAGTGTTGTTTTTACCAATGTTCTTGGCTAGATTATCTGTCCCACCCCTCCTCCTCTCATTACCTTCTTCAATCAGGTTCTTGTCTTTCACAGCAGGTATCTCATCCGCGTTTTTCTGATTAATATTTCAATATACTGATTGTAGGCGTATCTTTATGTGAGACTAAACTATTCATGAACATAATTCTTAAAGGTATGTGTGGTTCTATGGATGGCATCAGACCTGTAAGGAGTGCATACTCTCGGACACGATTCTTGACCTACTTACAGTTTTTTTGCTTAAATTTGCATACTCAATACTATAAAATTTGCAAGCATTGATTACGGTCAGATATACAAAAGGTTGCTCATATATTAATAAAATAGGGAATAGTTATTATTACTGAATAGCGAGAGATCACCATGTATAAAAGCTGGAACTTGACCAAATGCCTGCATATATCAAAGTACATATCAAATATAGCGAGATTTTAAGCAAACAATATTATTTATAATAACATAACATTTTAGTGATATAGGATGCTTATAGTACGTCCAGAGCAAGAAACTTAGGTGACTTGTGTTCATCGTTGGCAAAGTGAATATACAATACAGGATCAGTTCTTTTATGGGTTGCAAATATTTTAGTTATGGTTTCCTTAATCCATCCTGGTGGCAACCCTTCCGATGCAGAAGTCGTGATTTCCTAAACATTATTTCAGATGTTAGTTGCCCATAAGATCAAATTCCGAAAATAATATACTCATTAACATTATCTGCAAAAACGAAAAACATACTTCTTTGAAATCCATGTTTTGGGTGTCGTCTTTCTTTGTTCTGTATCTTTTGGGGGGCGTACCTTCAGCAGACCTTGGAGCTACAACCAAAACAGGTGTCACTGCCAACGCAGTTTCCTTGAGATTTGAAATAAACTTGGAATAACATGTTGGATACCCAAAGTAACATATGATAAATCTTATTTGATGTTATAAGATCATGAAAGAGGGTGCGGGTTTTTTTGTCTAGAGTTGGTGATTAAATCATCTACAAAATCAGTAGTTACACACCACTTAAACCCCAAAAAATAAGTAGCAAAACGTCATTTAAATCATCAGCTAAACACCACTTTAAATATAGAGGGAACTACAAAATCAGTAGCCAAATACCACTTGAAGTCCACTTCAATCAGCAGCCATATAACACTTAAATCAGCAGCCAAACACCAATTGATATGCCTGCTCTAAACTGAGACAGAACCGCTGAAAAAATCCAGATCTAAACACTATTTAAACCACAAAAAACAGTAGCAAACTCGTAAAACGATTGTTCGTTTAATGAATCATTAATATAACTTTCATGTATATTAACATTCCATCGTTTTTTCTCTTTCACCAATAACCATTTTATGAAAACTTGCTTTTGTATGTTAACGTTACATACACAGGCTGTGTATGATATTTTCTAAGTTTCATGTGAAAACTTGTTAAACTACCACTTTAATACACCGTCATTATATTCCAATCAACAGAACACCCTAATTTTATAAACCTAAGGCTTTAAAACCTCTCTTGTCCTGAAGTGTCCCATATCTTGAAAAAAAGAATAAACAATATTTTGTATATATGTCGAAATAATCAAGAAGAACATAAAAAGATAGTAATATAAATATATTCGGTTCTAATTAGCTTTAATATACTACCTGCATTGTGAACAACCTGTCTTCAAATTGATCTTCTTTTGGTAAGAAGTGAGCTCCTATTGTTGCCTTGTGCTAAACTTATGATTTACATACCTGTATATTCAAGATCCATTCAATCCAACCAAATCGTAATCATGAAAGAACGAAAATTTTAACTTCTAAAAAAATATTAAGAAACCAGAATCAAAAGTTACTGGTTCATGAGAGATGTCTTCCCAACCCTGCAACAGATTATAACCCGCAGATTAGCATTTAGCATGATAACATGATCTAATCCGATTTAATTAATGATTCCATGCATTGCTCACTCACAAAACCTTTACATATTAAATACTTGTATAACTAATGCAAATGACCACAAAAAACCGCAATAACATAAAAACAAAGATTATATACCCGGGCAGATCTATTTGCCGATGAATCAGCAAAGCTTCCGACAACACAAAGAAACACAAACGAATAAATAATCAAAACATAAGAAAAACTCCCAAATATACAAACAAAGATCCCTAACTAATCAAACCTATAATAAAAATCTAAAATCAAAACTGTAACCCCCACATATTATAGCTATAACGAAATTGTTAGAAAATATGATTTTCGATAGTAGTTTCAACATCATACCTAGGATTGCAAACTTTGATCTTGAGTGTTGGAAATCAATTGTGGCTGCTATATGGAAAAAATAATTGATTTGTATTCTCTTTTGTTTATGTAAATGAAGGATCGTGAAATTGAGATCTTTCGTATTCTTGTAACTGGCAGGTTGGACCCTAATAATAATATTTAAATACATATTTTTCACGGAAAAAAACACTTTAAAATAAGGTATTGAAATATCCAACATCATATTCATTCATTCATATCCATCCATCCACCGTGAGCGATTCAATCAGGTACTTTTTCATATTCTCATCTTTTCTGTTCTGTTTGTTTTATAATCAATCATTCAATCGGTACCTAATATTCAAAATTAGGGTTTTATTGGATTAATAATAAAGTTGTTTATTGTTTTTCTCTTCTACCAATTAGTTTGTTAATCTTCCCAGGTAAACTAAATAAATTTTTCAAACTATAGATTTTTTATCCCGACCCATTTTTTTACCAAACCCGATTAGTGAAAATCCACCCCCCCGCCTACCTAGGCTGTATTTTGCAACACTAGTATATTATTTTGTAATGAGCCTTTCAATGGGATAACCGCTATAAATGGAAGTTACACTATTTTTAAGGGTAGCGCTTGTATAGGTTTGATGCTGGTGTAGTTGGTTTTTCTATGTGTAGGTTAGATATATAGGAGATATATATTATATGAACTTATGAAAATGTACATGGAGTTAGCGAGATCAGTTATAGCTTGTGGGTCATGTGCAATTATTTATTGATTGGATTGCTCAATAGATATGTTGGAATCACCGCAAAACACCTTTTTTGTTAGTTCTTAAAGAGCTTCTCGGTTCTGTTTGCCTCTATTAAGTTTTCATCTATTAAGCTGGCTTGTTAGCTTTGTATGTTCAAAATCCCACTTAGATGTCACAAGCGTAATCCTCAAGCAGGGCCTTTTATGTTTTATAGACAAAAATCATCTACGATTAAGCAATTTCTTTACCAAATTTATTTACAGAAGTGAAAATAAAAAGTAAAAATGTATGATTATTCTTGCCGATGAGTAGTAATATATGGTAAGATAGCATAATTTGGTGTTTCACTCTGTTAAGTTCTAGAACGGCTTAGGTTTTCCAGAATTGCACCCAACATTTGGTAAGAATATATCGGTTCACCAACATAGGCATGCAACAATGACAACTCTTTAGTATAAAATTAGTTGGAGTAGGGACTAATATCTCATAATCTTTACAATATATAGGCTTATAAATCTTTATAGTTCTTATTTATTGGATTTCTCAATTGGCTTGTCATTTTGAGCTTTTTGAATTAGTGGTCACATGTTCGCTGTAAACTTGTAAACTTATCAAACTTTAGGCACTTCAAGATTAATATAAGTGATTTCCCAAATCTGGATGTGAAGCACGGAGTCCCAAAATCTATTGCAAATAAAATTCCGTCGTGTGTGATGAACAAAGATGCTGATAATTATATTTTTTGGCAATCAACAAGTACATTCAAGCTTTTATGATCTACACTGACTAATACATATATGCCAACGAAATCCTTAGTTGTCTACCGAGAGATTCAACAGATACTTGGAAGCTATTCTTGGGGAATTCCAATGTCTTCTTTATCTTGTTTAGAGAGAGGTTACCTGCAAGAGTTTGAGAGATTACCGGACTATAACTTCTTAGGTGTGAATAATATTGAGGAACTCCTTGATAAGATGCGCGACAAGGGAATGGTGTTGTTCTTGCAAGAAAGAAAGAAGACATATGTGATGTGTGCTCATACGGTAAAAACCAAACAGAAAGTCGTGAAGCGTAATGTTCAAGAATTACTCGATGAGTATGGTGGTGAAATCCCGCTCATGTCTTTTGAGGTTTTATACATGGATAAGTTTAAAGGGAAATTAGACTATCATTTCTTTGGTTTGAAGGATTTTGATAGTCTTTGTAAAGTCTTAAATCTGGTCGTGGAAGCAGCAAACTCCCCATGAGAGAAGGTGATAAAGGCGGGCAAGATCTACAAATCAAGAAATATGTCCAATACAAATATGTCAACGCAATCCTCAGTTGTCTAAAATGAGATTTAAAAGATAATTGGAAACTATTTTTTCGGACTTTCAGTGTCTTGTTTGTCTTGCGTAAGGATAAGTTACCAGCTAGAGTTTAAAAGATCACTGGACTACGAGTTCTTAGGTGTGAAGGATATTGAGGAGCTCCTTGGTGAGATGCGCAACAAGGGCATAGTGTTGTTTTATGAAAATCCAGAAAGCAAGAAGACATATGTGATGTTTGTTCGTCATGTAGGATACAGTCGGAAACTTTTGAAGCGTAATGTTCAAGAATTACTCGATAAGTATGATGGTGAAATCCCGCTCAGTTCTTTTGAGGGTATATACGAGGATAAGTTTATGGTGAAATTGAACTATTATCTCTGTGGTTTAAAGGATTTTGATCATCTTTGTAAAGTCTTGAGTCTGGTGGTGGACTTAGCAAACTCAGGAGAGGAGGTGATAAAGGCGGGCGAGATCTACAATTTAAGAAAAAGGAAGAAATGAATGAAAAGATAAAGAGGGTTGCCAGACATTTAAAGAAGATGATGATATTTTACTTTCTCTTCGGCTAAAAGTATTTATGTTGGGTCGTTTAAGGAGCATGCTTCTATCTTATTTTTATCGGTTCAAATGATTATCATTATACTTCCATGTCAAAGTTATCTGTTTATGTTTTCAAACCTTGTTTCAGACTCCTCGCTTTGTTGAGTCAACTGAATGTTTTTTTCTGGGTCGTTTAAGGAGCATATTTTAGTCTTTGATCAATCAAAGCATCCTCATCATCCAACGTTGTTAATCCTTTCTTAATTATATGCATTGATTTGTTCTGGCCTTCCCCTTTAATCTCAATTTCATCACTCATGTCTGCCAACAATTCCAAGAGGGTTTTATAATTGTAATCCATAAGAAAGAGCGGTCTCTTAAAACTTTGACGGTATGTATAAGCCAACCTTGTAAGAGGCAACTAACCACCCGATGATTCCAAGAGTGATACTGACATTTCAAACCATTTACATCACATGGTTGAGCCTGTTGGGATTTGATAATCAGTTAACCATTAACACTACGAGTACGCAGCGGATATGGATCAAGTTTGGTTCATACAGTTAACACACAATAAATAAACGGAAAAGAGAAACAAGAGAACATACCCTTGAAGTCAACAACAATTATTCTGAAACCAAGTGGATAAATGTCTACCTCTACGAGTGCTCACACAAACACGTCTAACAAGCACGCCCGGATGCTAGTCCAAACTTCACGTATATCCAAATACAACCTTTGTAACACAAACCCACTGAAAAACAATCCTTAGAATTGCACCGAAAATCAGAAAGCTTGTAATAGGGTTTCACCGAATTCGGTTGTACCTCTGCTACAGTACCACCGAAATTCATATAAAATGAACCCTAGATGTTTCTAACAATTCTCACGCCTTGAGAATAAGTAAACCAATACTATAAACCTTCTGGAATAGCCTTGGAAACAAATTACAATTCGAAAACCCCTTAAATGGTTTACCGAAATTGACAGAAGGTTATAAAGGGGAACCGAAAATGACTTAACCCTAATTAGGGTTTAGTGTTTGCGGCTATTTTGTGGAAAGGAGGAGTAGAACTGATTTCTCTGTGATTTTGAAGTATGTATCGTGATTTATGAGCTAGGGGGAGGGCTTTATATAGCCACAAAACCCTACTCATGATAAGAATGTGAAACCACACTCCCATCCTTATCACAACTCTATTACTCCTCCTTATCTTCACACAATGAACCTAGACACTTCCCAAGCCTTCTATAGCTAGCCATATCATAAGGACATCCATGGGATTTTTGTCTTAGTCATTTTGTGTCCAAATGGTTTACTTAGAAACATTCGTGAAGTCTAAATGCACTCTAAATGTTTTAACGTGTGTGCCCCCAATAGGCTCACACACTTCTAGTCATACACGGCTAGTCCAACTCACACATTCCAACAGCTCCCACTTGGGAGTTGGAGTAGCAGACTGCCCATATACTAACGACGAAAACATCTAGCAACACTCACATTCGCTTTTAAAACTAGAAGTGTCTGAGATCAAGTTTCATAAACATTCTCAGTAGCATGGTTATTTTATCTCTTGCTATAATCATCCCTTTGTTCAAATACCGTTAAACCATGGATATGGATCCTAACTCATTCCATATAGTTTAACCATTTATATTCTTGTTTTAGAACTTAATTCAGATATACCAAATGTAATCAAGAATCATCTTGCATTACCCTTTGGGTTCGGCCGAACAATTATCTGATTAATTCTGGAGAGGCGCCAAGGCATTATTCTGCACATTAAGTGGAGGAACAAATCCTTTGTTGCATACAAGTGTTGTGAATGCTGCTTCACATCACTTCCAATAATAGTCTTTATAACTACCATTTTTAGGACAACGTTTGCTTAGAATTAAAAAGTGATATCCACACATACCAGAACTTGTTTGTATTCTCAAGTCTAAGGATGACTTAACTAACCATTTTTCGAAATTTACTTATGACAACAGATCCATAAAGTAATTTTCAAAGGTTGGGGTGTCCAATACGCATCCCTTGTGAGTAACATATGAGTTTGGCGGGAACCGTCCACATATTCAACGAATATAGCCAACACTCACATTTACCTTATGTAACAATACTCCCATACTGTTAACCGGTAATGGACATATTTAGAATGATAAATCATTCATGGATTAAATATGCAAATATAGGATAAACAATTGTTATATGAATGAAAACAAATACCTCGTATCTTTATTCATCAGAAAATAAAATTGTCTTACAATCCCAATTATCCAAATAACTAATAAACACAGATTTACATGAGACTACTAGCTGGAAGCATTCCAATATTCCTAGTATGTTCTGAATGCTTTGGAAAAGCCAACGCTTTTGTAAACGGATCAGCTAAGTTGTCATTTGTGTGAACTTTTTCTAACTTTATGTCACCAAATTCAATAACTTCACGAAGGTAGTGAACTTTGGCACGGAAATGTCTAGCACCTTTAGTGATTCCAGATTCGTTAGCTATGGTAATTGCTCCAGTATTATCACAATACATACTTATGGGTTCTTCAATTGTGGGAACAACACCAAGCCCAGAAATGAATTTCCTAACCCAAACAGCTTCCTTAGAAGCATCATAAGCAGCAATATACTCAGCTTCTGCAGATGAAGTAGCGAAAATGCTTTGCTTGGCACTCTTCCAATCAACAGCACCTCCATTCAAAACGAACACATATCCAGTCTGAGACTTGAGGTCATCAGCATCCGTCAGATATCCAGCATCAGTGTAGCAAGAAACCCTGAGCTCTCATTTTAGATCACCTCCGTAAACTAGAAACATGTCCTTAGTATTCCTGAGATACTTCAGAATGTTCTTAACAGTAGTCTAGTGAAGATCACATGGATTCTGTTAGAATCGGCTTGTTATGTTCTGAGCGAACACAACATCAGGGCGAGTACATCTCACAACATACATAATAGAACCTACATTCGAGGCAGGTGTAGAGGCACCTTGTGATTTACTCAATCTAAGCTTTTCTTGCATGGGGATACTTCCACGTTTGGAATTCTCCAAGTGATAACGCTTTAAGATTTTCTCGATATAAGCACTTTGGCATAATCCAATTAACCGTCGTGATCTATCTCTGTAGATCTTGATTCAAAGAATATATGCAGCTTCACCTAAATCTTTCATAGCAAAACATCTTCCAAGGTAGGATTTTACACCTTGTAACATTGGAATGTTGTTTTCCATGATCAATATGTCATCAACATACAAGATTAGGAAAATGACATTACTCCCACTAGCT
>BQNB010204716.1:0-10670 GCA_026074375.1 Tanacetum coccineum | reverse complement strand
ATTTTCTATTATCTTTTGCGTTCGATTATATATATCTGTTCACTGGGCTTTGTAAGCTCAGCCGCACTTTCTTTTCCTGGAGCAGGTATCTAAGCTAGGAGCTGGGGTTGCTTTCGGGATATGAGTGTGCTGAGTGTGGACTTACCCTAGAGATCTTAGTTTTGATATATTATTTGTTACTTTTCGAGACCTTCGTTATTTCGGTTATTTCGTTTGGATATGTCTGTCCTTTGAGAACTTATGTACCTTAAGTCATGTTGACTTATTTTTCTTTGGTTATTTAGTTAAGACTTCCGCTGTTTATGCTTGTGTTATGATTATGAATGCTTTTGATGTCACACCATATTTGTAATACTTCTACCCTTTTGGGTCGGGGCGTTACAGTGGTGATTAAGGCTATGTATAATTGAGGACTAACAACGAAATGCTCATTTTCTTCAAACTAGTGTTATGTATAAGGTAGTATCAAAATAATTTTATAATGTAACAAAAGAATTCATAAGATGAAAGTAAGGTAGCTTATAGGATGACAACAAAATAATTTGTAAAATGACAGTAAAACAGTTTATAAGGTGATAGCAAAACATCTTATAAGATGATGGTAAAATAGTTTATATGATGATAATAAAATAGTTTACAAGGTAATATCAAAATGATTTATAAGATGATAGTAACATAGTTTTTAAGATGATAGCAAAATAGTTTATAAAATGATAGGAAAACAGTTTATAAGGTGGTAGTAAAATGGTTTATAGAGTGGTTGTGAAAATGATTATAAGGCTATAATAGTTTGAGGAGTGTCTTACATAAATAAATATAGAATTAAAGTATAACCGATGAAATTTTCATGACACGTGAAGATATAAAATATAATGGAATCACAACACGCCAAGAACAAAATAAATAATGTCACGATATGAAAAGAATATAAAAGATGCAATAATAAATAAATCAATCATCACAACATAGTAATATCATAACCAATCGTCATAGATTAATACTTGTTACATCATTTCCCAAAAGATTACAAGTTTCATATTAACTACTACCATCGAACACTAGTTGATGCAATAAGTCATAATAAAAACGAAACTACATGTGATAATCAAAGTATCTACACAAATAAGCCTCCATTCTGTTGATGCGCTCTCTGTCATGGAAACGAGCAATCTGACTCTACCTCAACTTCTTTGTAGTGTCTCTCACCTGACGCTGCATCTCTGACTGTCCAGTCCTAGCAGTCCTGAACGAAACTCTAAGGCTCTCATCACCCAACTCTATCACCATAACTCTCTTATGTAAAGTTATGTTCTATCCCTCAGATGTTGCAACCATGTCCCTCAGAGTCTGCAACTCCTGCTCAATCTCATCTATCCTAAGAAGAGGTATCTCTAACAGATGCTCATACATCTCTCCCATTACATCCTCCTGCTCATCTAATCTCTCCCTAACATTCTGCTCAAGGTGAACAGGTGTGATGATAGGTTCTACTGCAGCCTCAATAGTATCCTCCTGGAGTGATGCAGCTGGCAAACCCCTAAACCTCTTTTGAGGTGATAGGCAGTCAACAAGAACAAAAGATAAGACTGGTGATACTAGTGATGATGGTGGTGGTAAAGTGGTAGGGGACCTACATCTCTTACGAGATGGCCCAATAGACACTGAGGGTGATGTAGAGTAAGATGACAACTGATGCCTCCTGCGAGGTAGTGGTCCAAGTGAAGTGTGTAAAGTACCGAATGATGAATGTGATGATATCTCAGATGATGATGGTGATGTCTTAAAAGATGATGATGATGACTCAGATGATGATGATGATAGCTTTAAAGATGGTGATGACAACTCTGATGGAACTAATGGATACCAGGTGGATAATGGTGAAGCTCTCCATCAAGCAACGGCTGCTCTGTAGCCTAGTGGCATAGCCGACTAGGGACGAATTATCTTCCTTGCGGTGACTCGAGTACCGTGGGGAATGATACGTGGAGCAGACGCAAGGTCAGCAGGTGGAGTAGAGGTAGCCTGAACTGGTAGAGTAGACACAGTAGGTGGGGTAGAATTGACCTGAACGGGTAGAGTAGACACGACCTAAGCAGGTAAAGGCTCAGCTGTCTTAGGTGTGTGATCCTTAGATGGATCCTCAATGGGCTCCGACTCAGAATCTGATCCTGCGTGATCATCAGATAAAGCAAGAACATTAGCAGAAGAAACTGGTGCATGGTTTGATTAAAGTGGAGCCTCATGTGAGTCGGACTCCAGAACAAAGTCCAACACAGCAGTAGGCAAAACGACCATAACCGCCTCTGCCTCTGAGGCGGTGACAAGTAGAACAGTAGATGCGGTTATAACCTTTTCTCAGTGTCAGATAAGATAACAAGGGAAGACGATGATCCAATACTCTCGCTAGTGGAGTCAACAGGAATAGGGATAGCGGAGGAAGACATGGTGATGTGACAAGCAAAATTTTGTATAAATCTCCTTTATATAAGCAAATGCAGGATGCGTACAAATAAATGCAGGGCAAAATAACTCAAGGCAAAAATTATACTCATGGTAAAATAAATATGAAACTCATGGCAAAATAAATCCAAGGTGAAATAAACTCATAGCAAAATAACTTCGAGGCAAAATAAACACGCGTAAAGATAAATTCAAATATTGACAATAGTAAACGCACATACAAGGCGAAAGGAAACGTACGTATAGGTCATGTAAGCAAGTAGTGTGTATGCACATGAAAAAGTTTTATGTGATGCAATGTTTATAAAATGATTATAGTCTAGGTATAACATACAACCTAGTTCTCTATAACCTGATTCTAATACCAATTTGTAACACCCCAAAAATAGGTGGCAGCGGAATGGTAACTGGGGGCGTTACTTCTTAATACATAAGCACAAGATATAAGAGAAAAACCTCTATATGATTCGTTTAAAAGATATCCTCGTTGATACATTTGAAATATATAAGTTTTTAACAAATGGTCCCATGAGTTTGCATCATAAGAAAATCGTAATTTTAATACAACGAGGATGATTTAGTGCAAAGGGAAAATCCATGAAATGTAGTATTGATGAATGTGGACTCCAATGCACTTCATAAATGTCTATACGAGTTATGCACCTGAGAAATACATGCTAAAAATGTCAACATAAAGTTGGTGAGTTCATAGGTTTAAGTTTATAATAAGAGTGGACCGCAAGATTTAGCAAGGCATGACTATTGTATGTATATAACGTCACAAAAAATAATTATGATTGCACTAAGCTCATGACACCGAAGCTACAACATAGTTTGCATGCATATTAATGCACGAAAAGTACCTAAGCAGGTGTTCACCCCAAAACACCCGTAGTCCGATGTGGTATACGCCCGTTTGATCGGTAATGCGTTTTGTTTACCCGACACAAGTAAGCACTTAACTTACCCAAACGTGGATGTCAATCCCAATAGATCTAATTATAACACTCGCGCTTACACAATGTAATTAACGGTTCATGATAATAAGGCATAGTGGGTTATCGCTACTTAGGCTAATTTGTAATCATTTAAAAGAAAGGTACTTGCATTCAAAAGTAAAACAAGCAATGTATCTCACTCCGAGATTTATAAAATAGTGATAAATAAGTTAAAACGGGGCTATAAAGTCACCTTAAATGGAAGTATTGATTTTGGGAAAATCAAACAAGGGAAAACGTCACAACAAGTCTGAAACGCAACCTAATTAAATGTGGCTCGATTTAGAATTATGCAAGTGAAATGAAATGATGCAATATATTTTCATAACATTATATCACCACCTAATAGTTTGCGTTTTAGTTTTATAAGTCAAAGTAACGTTTACGTCTAATTCACCATTTTTATCCGTCATTATATACTTTACTATTTTTTAGTAAGTAACCAATCTGATAAATCCGATCTAGCTTACTAAATAATATTTTTAAAATTTATGACGCGTGTAATAATATATAAGTTATAAGTTATACTATAATATTTCTTAAGGATTTTATAGCTCAAACGGACTCGAAAACGCCCGAAAACTACTTTTTAATTTCCAAACCGCACTTATTTAGTAAAAATACGTACATGAATTTATTAATATTTCCAGAAAATAGTCCGACTTTAAAAGGGCATATCTCATTCGTTCTAATGATTCACGTGTTGTCGAAAGAGAGGTTTCAAGGAAAAATCATGATCTACAAGTTTTCTCTTATAAGTTTCGCCTGATTCGGACCCGAAACGGCCCAAAATCACCATTTTAGAAACTGGACAGAATATTTATAAAAACAGTTTTGCCGGAAAAATCACTAAACTTCATTTGGCCATATCTCATTCGTTTTAAGTCCGTGTTTAGCGAATTTTATATCCACGCGTTCGTATTTAAGTATATTATCTATATTTCAAGCCTTGACTTAAATCAAGTTTTACTATACGAAAATATTTAAAGAAAATATGGACAACAACTATTTATTTTCTATTCTACCACTTTAATTCATCCACAAATTGCAACTACATATTAACCTAGTCCCTTCCACTAATTTTCACAATCTACCATCACAACAACAAATCCATACTAACCTAGTCCCTTCCACAAATTTATCAATAATCAATATAATATTAAGAACAAGAAATAAATACACAACTTTACTAGTTCAAGCTTATAATTAACCATTTTTAACAATAAAGCTAATTGATGAGGTGTCATATTAAACACTCTTTGAGAGGTATTTAACCCCCTAAATAATGCAAATATGCTCAAAATACTTGCTTAATCGTTTCTTTTTGTATTTTTAGCACTTGGATGGTATTTGGAGGAAATACACATGACTTAGGCTCATTTTGGGAAGAAACGGACGAGATTAAAACTTTACATTGAAGTCGATGAAGAAAAGCCATACAGTGGCTGAAGACGGCGTCGTAATTCCTTGCGACGGCGTTAGGATATTTGAGATGACGTCAGAACGTAACCGACTTAATGAAACCCTAGAAGATTCGGCGTAGCGACGACGTCACAATTATAAAGCGACGTCGTCGCGATTGTTCTTCTATATATACAAACTCAGAATTATGGTTTTAAAGAGTGGAACTTGGGAGAATTCGTAGGGTATCTTTGGGAGCCGATTTTTATCAGCTTTTAGGTCGTTTTTAGGGTTCTCAAACCCTTTTGTATCCACCAATTACTCCATGTTTTAATCAAGTTAAGTTCTTTATCCTTTAATCTTTCAATATGTCTTGTTGTCTGATTAATTATTGTTCTTCGCTTCTCTTTAACATGCTAGGCTAGATCTATTAATGTTTACTTATGATTGCATGAAACTTAGTTTGTAGATCCTTTTAATATTGCTTCTTGTTGATGGATGTACTCGTGAGGCTCTAAAAAACTAGCTTCTTAATTGCTTGCGAAGACGTCTAGAGAAACGTGATTGTGTAGAAAGGATACCATCGGTAACAGTCTTCATACTACCTTACCCTTATATGGTTGATCACCTTTTAAGTGTTTTAATACATGTAATGTACTCTTAGGGGCCTTGTAATAGTCTTCATACTACCTTACTTGTGCGTTGCCTTAACGGAATATTACATAAATGGCGGGTTCGTGTAATTCGTTCATGAGTTAGGAAATACTTACACATCGCATCACAAGGGTGACGGGCAATAGAATTAGGAGAAGCAAACTAAGGATTAATGCATGATTAAGTAAACACATTTATTTACCTATACGAGTTTTCACATTAGTTTAGATTTAATTTAGTTTTATTTAGTTTAATTAGTTTAAAACCAAACCCCCTTCAAAACCGAGATTTTAATTGTTTTCATAAAATATAAAAAAATTCAAATATAATCTTGTTTCAACCCCTAGACCTTAGTTACGTTTAGTTTGAACCACCACACGCTATTCTCCTAGAGAACGATTACAACTCCCGAGTTTTCCTATATTACACTACAATGGTTAGGTACTCTACCTAGGGAATTGTAAAACTTCTTGTGAGTTTGCAAAACCCGCATCACTAATATTTCAACAAGTAACTTATTTAGTGACAAAATAACTTGTATATATGTATGAACATGTTTTTTAGTCATTTTACAACATCTTTACAAGATTACCTTTCCAAAGCTTTCTTGTTTCATTTAGAAAATCATTTAATTTAAAAACTAGTGGTGATACAAGTTTATGAATGTGATGATTATACAAAATATATGAAATGAAAATATGAGATGAGAATAAGGAACCTTAGAAGATGAGATGATGAGATTACTAGTATAACAATTAAATCAAACCCCAAATATTGTTTGATTATCACTAAAACCCTTAAGACTTCTTGTAAAATACTTATAAATGATCAAAACCAACTTGTTCTTGTGTCTTTGTGTTTGGCCATGTAAATACTTAGAAGCGAGAGAGGATAGAAAATGTTTTCGATAAGTGAAGATATGTGTGTAAAGTATTGAGGTAAGTTATTTTGAGGACAAGTTTTAGCCCACATACTAAGGGACTAATCTAAATATCTCGGTCATAGCACTAGTCACGGCACTGGCTATTTCTGAAGAATCAACATTACTTGCTTTCACTTGAGAAACAATGGGTTTGTTTCTTGAATTACAAACTTTTGATTTGTTATCAATAATTTTCTACACATCTTGTGCACTTCTCTCCAAAAGATTGCCACCAGCGGCAGAATTCAAAGAATGTTGATCGAATGGGTTTAAACCATTATAGAAGGTATCGAGTTGATGCAATTCGGTAAAACTGTGATGTGGGCATGCTCTAAGGAGATCCTTGAATTGATCCCATGCCTCATAAATTGTTTCATCAAAACGTTGTTGAAAATTTGAAATTTCATTCCGGATATTTGTTGTTTTTGAGGGAGGAAAGAAATGGGTAATAAACTTGGACACAAGATCGTCCCAAGTGAGAATAGAACGAGAAGGTTCTTTTTCGAGCTAAATTCGGGCTAGACCATCGATAGAAAATGGAAAAGCATAAGCTTAATCGATGTCTCGAGCACATCTTTGTACTTCAACGTAGAAGTAATGTTGTTAAAATATCGAATATGAGCATGAGGATATTCTTTCTCAAAACCGAAGAATTGTTTTGAAGTTACAAGATTGATTAAACTATGTTTGACCTCGAAATACTCAGCGGGAATGGGTGGTACTACGATTCCCTCCGCATAACCCTCGGTGGGTGCACGGAGTAATTCCGCCATAGTACGTTGATCGGCCATCGTAACTACGGGAGTCTCTTCAAGAGAAAACGGTTCGACTCTTTGCTTGGAACGTCTACGATTACGACGTTTCGGAGTCGTGGAAGATTCGGCAATTAAATTCGATGAAGAGCGAGTGCGCATGCACTAAAAATAAAATAAGAGAAATAAAAAGAAAAATATTTTTGTAACCGATAATCAAACAAGTGTACGGTAGCTCTCTAGAAAACGCACAAAGAAGCGGAGGAGCGGGTAAGCGCGAAGCGTTTTAAAAACCTTCTCCTTTCGGGTCGAAGATCGTAGGATCAACCCTCCTTATACCTCTCTTATAGTTTGTAATCTAAAGGTGAGCCGATTTCACAAGTGACACAACGGTTGATTTTGTTGTTTTTTTAATTTTTTTTTGGTTTTTTAAATACTTTAGGAAAAGTATTTTTGGTTTTTTCTAATAAATCTACGAAAATAAATCGAGAAAAATAAAATATTTTTTTGTATTTTTTTAGTTTTAAAAGAAAACGATAACTTCACGAGGAAGGGTCTTCAAATACTAATCTTCAAACGTAAACACGATAATTCGTTTCACAGCCTCCCCGACACCGGCGCCAAAAATTTGATTTGAATATAATAGTATATATAATATATATATATATATATAACAAAAATACCAAATACCAAATTATTCTATAAGAGACTTATTCCGTAAGGTTTTTAAGAAATTTACTTTTGACCAAAGTAAAATTCAAAACCTTCCCGAGTCGTATCCCGACGAGGCGTAAATTGAGAAACGTGGATTAAGTTTGTGATCGCGTGATTTGAATAAATCAAGATTTTGTTTTTGGATTCTACTTCTACAAATAACATGCAAAAACAAATAAAGGCAAGCTAAAAACGAAAGTAATTAAGGTTAAAACACGAAAAACGATAACGAGATTCAAATCTCGAGCCTTAAAAACCTAAATTCTAAAATTTTAACCCTAAAAATGCAAATTTAGTTTTTAACAGTCCTAAATGAGTAAAAATAATTTTAGAAAAAAGAATTTTATTTTTTTGACTTTTATTTTATTTATTATGAATTAAAAACTTATTTAATCTAAAAATATTATTTAAAATAACAAACTACTTATAAAAAATTTAGAAAAATTGTGAAAAATACTTTAGACTGGGTAGAATCTATGAAAAATGAAAGCTTGAAATTTGGCTGAACGAATAAGCTGTTAAAAAGCTAATAAGCTTAATAAGCTAAAATTGAAATAGAAGGTTTAAATATTAAATATTACAAACTATGAACGAAAAAGTCCCAAGGGCAGTTGGTAGTGGAGGTGTATGTTAAAGGGTTGGTTGAGTGAGGTTGAGGTCTCGGGTTCAACCCTTGAGACTTCCCTCAACTCCTAACATTTTTATTTTGCAAATTTAATTTTTGAAAAAGCTTTTTAACATAAAAAGAAGTAACTTTAATGAAAGGGCTTTTTCTAAAACTCACTAATAAGCTAGAAATAAGCTAAATAAAGATGACAGATTACTTAAAAGGCCTTAAGGCTTTTAGCCTTAACTAACTTAGTTAAAAAGCTGCTATAAGCTAAAACTTAGACTAGATAAGCAATAAAACCCTTAAACCTAACCTAATAAGCAAACTTAAACACAATTTAAGCAAACCTAACATCTTAAATACTCAAATAAGCAAATAAGCAGTTTAGCTAAAACACAACTAAAAACAGCCTACAAAGGCACTTTTAAGCTAAAAATTAAGCTAGTAAAGCTAACATCTACACCTTAAAAAGTTAAAACAGATTAAGCTAACACTACAAACTATAAGAAAAAGCAAAATTTAAACATTTTGAATAACTAACAAGCTAGAAAAAAAGCTTTTGAAAAAGGCATTTTGGACAGATTTCATAGTTTTGGTTTTTTTTAAGTTTTTATGAAAGACTAAAATGGCTTATGCAGCCCTAAAAACAAGCTATTAAAAGCTAAACTAAGATAGTAAAAAGCTCAAACAGATTGAGCTTATACACCAATGAGCTTATACAATGAATTTCAAAACCTAAGACTAACTTTAACTAATCTAAAGTTGCTATAGAAAAATAGATTTTAAACTTTGACTATAAGACTTGTGAACTTTGACAGGTTTTAACTAAAATTCAAGTGACAAATGCACACTTATAACAACCATATTCTACTGAATTTTAACATTAAAACAAAGCATTCAAAGGCACTATAAAGCAACTAAAAAGACCAATAAGCTTAGATTCAAACTAGGACTTCTAAAAACTTTGAAAAATAGTTTTAATCCTTAAAATCTTTTGAAAGCTGTTTGTTATCCCAAAAGCTTAATCCATTTCACAACATAAGCTATACCAATAAGCAAAAAGGCTAGAAAGATAGAAAGAAAAGTTGGAAGATTTATTAGAGAGAAACTAGAGAGGTGGAAGATTACACACACACACAAGTGATGAAATGGTAACCAACACCCTCTCCATGTGTGGAGAGGGTTCTATTTATACCCTTGAGCCATAAGTGGCTTGTGGGCTTTTCTACTTGGGCCGGGCTTGGCTAAACTTGGGCTTTGAGCCCGAAACATGGACAATATTAGATTACAATCCAAGCCCGTTGAACCCGACTAGCCTATTACTTAACAAGACTAATTACGACTAATAAGACCGATAACATTCTTGTTCGACTTATATAAAATTAAGGCTAACAATCTCCCCCAATGTTGAGGTCTCTTTCTTCAAACTCCTCCGTACTACCGATGACGTTGAAGATATGACTTTTGACGTTTATGCTTTGCCTTGTTTTGGTCTTGTCTTGTTTGTAATGGCTTTGATCATTCATGCTTTGTGATCTTGATCTTGAGCCTTTATCTTTTGACTTTGAGTTCTTGAGATCGTTATCTTGCATCATCTCCTTGACTTGAATCATCTTGATTTGACTTTCTTGATCAACTTGTGCTCTTGACCAACATGCTCATACTTGTTACATTCTTGTTTGACATATATGATTATAAGTCTAACAATCTCCCCAATTGATGATATACCAATAAGCAAAATAGTAGAAAGATAGAAAGAAAAGTTGGAAGATTTATTAGAGAGAAAACTAGAGATGTGGAAGATTACACACACACACAAATTATGAAATGGTAACCAACACCCTCTCCATGTGTGGAGAGGGTTCTATTTATACCCTTGAGCCATGAGTGGCTTATGGGCTTTCTAACTTGGGCCGGGCTTGGCTATTCTTGGGCTTTGAGCCCGAAACATGGACAATATTAGATTACAATCCAAGCCCGTTGAACCCGACTAGCCTATTACTTAACAAGACTAATTATGACTAATAAGACCGATAACATTCTTGTTCGACTTATATAAAATTAAGGCTAACATGGTCTCCTAACACTGATTTAAAGAAAGCGGAGGTTAAGAAAGCTCCGGTCTGGATTAAACTACACCATGTCCCTATTGTTGCATA
>BQNB010204715.1:0-10670 GCA_026074375.1 Tanacetum coccineum | reverse complement strand
AAAAACAGTTGGCCATTTGGCCATTTAGTGTACAAAAGCCATACTGTCACTTTTCTTTGCTTATTTTTCCTGCTTATTTGTTTACTCCTTTGTGCTTATTTTTACTTACAATTGCTTATTAGATTAGGGTTTTTATATTTTTGCTTCTTTTCAACTTTCCATAGCTTAAAATGTCATTATAGCCTTAATAGTTTAAGTTATTTTTGCCTTAGCTTAATATAAGCTGTTGTCCAACAAAAAGCCCCTTTTTCAGCTTATTTATAAGCTTTCACAAATTCCTATAGTTATGAAAAATGATAAGCTCAATGAGCTTATCAAAGTTGTGTAAAAAGTTTTTGTAAAAAAAAAAGAGACCTGGGAGACCTATGGAAAACCCATGCGAGCGCAGGCTCGACACACCCGGGACTCAACCCTCATACACCCCTCTCTTTTATACCTTCCTTACCGCTGTGCCCTTGGGTCTTTTATGTAAGACCCTTGGGTACTTAGATACTTAAGGTATTCTTGGCCCTTAAAGCTATAAGTTGTTCCAGCTTATTTTCGGCTTATTTATAAGCCAAATTTCGGGCTTCTTATTTTTCTTAGATAGAATTTTAGGTATAAATTTCATATTTTTTATAAATATTGCCTAACATGCACATCCATCACAAGAAGCAACACCACTAAGATCTACATTCTAGGTTTCATACAATCATAAATAAACACAATAGGAGGTTTAGCCAAGTATGTTATAGACAAAGCAAGAACATAGATGAATCAAACAACACATAGACATATTGAACGATTAAATAAACCTTACTTGATTAAAACATGAGTTAGAGGAAGTACAATAGGGTTTTTAGGCCCTAAATTCGTCCCTAACAGCTGCTAAATGCACTAGGGTTCGTACTCTCTTTTTATTCTAAAGTTACACACTTAAAACCCTAAATTTGGGTTTGTATATATAGGAAAATCATTGTGACGGTGTCGAATTTTAATCGTGACGCCGTCATGATGAAGAATATTCTAGATAATGGACTGGGTCGTGTACTATGATGCCGTTGTGGAATCATGTGACGCCGTCTTGGTCTTCTTTGTGACGACGTCACGTTATATCGGTGACACCGTCTCTAGCTGCTGAGAACATTATCTTGAGTGATGTTGGTATAGGTCCGTAGTCTTGTCCGTTTCTTCTCTAAATGAGCCCAAGTCACGTGTAATTCCACCAAATGCCTTCCAAATGAGAAATACCTAAAAAGGAATGATTAAGTACCAGTTTTGGACATAAATGCTCTATTAGGGGGTTAGAAGACCCTGAAAAAGTGTATAAAATGACACCTCATCACACGTGCTCAAATCTTAAGGGCCATGTACAATCAGAAGAATGTTGATTATGTTGCTCTCCTCTAGGACGACTTTGTGTATCAAGCATGAGGAACAGGATTAACCTTCACATAGTTCGTGATGATACTCTGTTAGGTACTTTGAAATTCGTCTCCAAAACTAAAGATTGTCAGATATATGGAGCAGTAATTCCTTATTAGATGATAAATGACGACATTAAGCTATCCAAAGCGTACAAGACTTACCTTAACTATGCTACTTGGAAAGTTCCTCCTAAGAAGGCAAGGAAGTTCAAGAAACCTGTTTCTCCCAAACTTAAGATTGTCCCTATTTCTCCTAAAGAACCTACTCAGAAGGGTAAGCGAGTTAAGAGACCTACCAAAAAGGAAACTACTATCCCTACAACCGGTGTTGTCATTAGAGATACTCCTGATAAGTCTGTATCGAAGAATAAAGCACCAGCTAAGATTGGTAGAGGCAAAGGCATTGAGTTACTTTCAGATGCAGCTCTACTTGAAGAGGCTCAGATGAAGAAAGCTCTCAAGAAAAGTAAGCATCAAACTCACAAGGTTCAAGCTAGTGGCTCAAGTGAGGGAGCTGATTTTGAATCAGAGGTTCCTGATGAGCAAACTGACAAGCCCAAAGACATAAATGAAGGAACTGGTGAGAAACCAGGGGTTCCTGATGTGTCTAAAGATGATTCTACTGATAGTGAAGCTGAGTCTTGGGGTGACAGTGAAGATGAAAGTGATGATGTTAATGACGAAGATGATGATGATGATGACAATGGAGATGATGATAACAGTGATGACAATGATGATGGTGGAAATGATGATGGTGGTAATGAGGACGATTATGAAGAAAATCCTTCGTTCACTCTGAAAGACTATGAAGAAGAAGAACAAGATGAGGAGTACGTGTATACTCTGGAGAAGGACAAATCTGACGATGAAGAAAACATGTATGAAGAAGAAGACGATGATGTTGCAAAGGAGTTGTATGGAGATTTGAACATCACTCAGGGACTCAGAGATACCGACATGACTAATGCTGAACAAGGTAGAGAAGATCAACAAAATACTTCTCACGAGTCTGGGTTTGTACAAGAAGAAGATGATGGTCACGTAACACTTACGACTGTCCATGATAAGACTAAAGGTACCATGCAAAGTTGGTATGTCTCATCTGATTTTACAAGGAAGCTACTAAACCTTAATAACACCGGTCCTGATGTCAATGAGATTACCTCCCTGATGAACACCTCAACTGTTCCTCCTTCACCTCTTCTCGTCAATCCTTCTTCACATCTTACAACAACTCCTTAAAAATAAACACCAGATTCCACAACAATAACTAATCCAACCATAACTTTGCCAGAAATTCCTAACTTTGTGTCCCTATTCTGGTTTGAACAAAGGGTGTCCGTCTTGGAAACTAAATTGTCTGAGTTCAACCAAACAAGTCAATTTGCTGAAACCATCTCCTTAATTTTGGGCATTGTTGATCAATACCTTGCTTCCAAGATGAAAGAAGCAGTGGATGTGGCTGTTCGGCTACAATCAAACAAGCTCAAAGAAGAAGTTGAAGCTGAGAATCAAGAATTCTTTAATCAAGTAGACTCAACCATGAAGGCAATTATCAAGGAGCATGTGAAAGCTCAAGTCTCCAAGATCATGTCACAGATTGAGAAGTACGTAACAGAATCTCTGGGAGCAGAAGTGTTGGTTGGATAAACTAATCAACCTCAGACGTCTTACGCAATAGCAGCTTGATTGTCAGAATTCAAATTGAAAAAGATTCTCATTGACAAAATAGAGACTAATAAATCGATAAAGCAGGTTATTTTGGTCTACAATGCATTGGTTGAAGCATACAACTCAGACAAGGACATCATTACCTCATATGGTGATGTTGTAACATTGAAAAGAGGATGAGATGATCAAGACAAGGACCCCTTCGTTGGATCAGACCGAGGGACAAAAAGAAGAAAGTCAAGCAAGAATGCTGAACCATCAAAAGGCTCAAAGTCAAAGGAATCAAAGTCATCAAGCTCTTTCAAAGGCACCCAATCTCAGCCTAAATCTTCAGGTAAATCTACACAAGGAGAGGAACCAGAATTTGAAGCTGCAGACACAAAGATGCAACAAGATTAAGGGAATGAGTATGGTCATTTAGATGATCAACCCGATAATGAGGCTGATCCTAAGCATGATTGGTTCCGGTCAACTGACAAGCCTCCAACTCCTGATCGTGCTTGGAATAAATCAAAATCTATTGACTCTCGACCGCCTCAAAAATGGATCAGCACCATTGCAAAAGCAAGACAACCTCCTCGCACATTCGATGAGCTTATGGACACTCCTATTGACTTCTCAGCTTATGTCATGAACAGTCTTAAAGTTGACAATCTAACTCAAGAGATTTTAGTAGGGCCCGGTTTCAATCTGCTCAAGGGCTCATGCAAAAGCTTCACTGAACTTTAATATCATTTCGAAGAGTATTACAAAGCTGTCAATGATCGACTTGATTGGCATAATCCAGAAGGGCGTGAATACCTGTTTGATCTTAGCAAGCCACTTTCGTTGATTGAAGATCAAGAACGTCAAGTAGTTCCTACTGACGATTTCATCAACAACGATCTTGAGTATCTGAAAGGTGGAAGTTTAAGTAGCTAATACGTAACTTCTACAACACGAACCAAGGCTGCTAAGTACGACAATATTGAAGGCATAGAAGACATGGTTCCAACATTATGGAGTCTAGTAAAAGTAACATACAAT
The DNA here is from genome assembly GCA_026074375.1 of Tanacetum coccineum. NCBI lineage: Eukaryota > Viridiplantae > Streptophyta > Magnoliopsida > Asterales > Asteraceae > Tanacetum > Tanacetum coccineum. The sequence goes on along the minus strand of BQNB010204715.1, from coordinate 6,567 downwards.
AAACATGCTGTCTGGGGTACATATCACTGGGGTCTAAAACGACAAAGATTCTATGCATACGCATGCCACTAGAAATCTCCACATGATGTCTACTCCAAAATAAGAATTATTGCGATAACTAGTGTTAAAGTTATGAGGTGATATGATTATGGGTATTTGGAAGAGATTGTCGTTCGAAGAGATGATAATGTGCTATACAAGTTCAAGGAAGGCGACTTCCCAAGACTTAATCTGTGTGATATTGAAGATATGCTACTTCTCTTAGTCCAGAAGAAACTGTCCAATCTTGATGTGGATGATCGATACGACTTAGGTGTGGCATTGAGAATGTTTACCAGACGTATTGTCATTCTTCACCGTGTCCAAGACCTTCAGCTAGGAGTTGAAAGCTATCAGAAGAAACTTAATATCACCAGACCAGAGACAACCAGATCTAACATCTCCAAACTAACCCCATACACTGCATACAAAAACCCTCAAGGAATCATTTATCAAGACAAGTACAAAAGAAACAGGTTGATGCGCTCGGATGAACTATACAAATTCTGCGACGGGACGCTCTCATCTGTCAGACGTGTGCTTCATGATATTGCTTCTAACTTGGAGATGGATTACCTGCCAAAAAGACATTGGAGTAACTTGGAAATGAAAAGGTCCCGCATCATGGTCAAGGCGATTGATAAGCTGCTCTTTGAAAGGAGGTTGATGCGTAATTTGGAGAAGTTTGTTGGTGGACGTGACTACGGGAATGATCTAAGGCTGCTTGAACGGACAATATGACCATGTCATATCTTGCCCTTCCATATTTCAGGTCATTTTTCCGTAATTTAATAATCATGTGAATATGTATATATAAGTAGTGTAGACTAGTATTAGGCATATATAGTGTTTGAGTACGAATTTTCTAGAATTTCTTAGTAAATTCAAAATCTTTCAAATTATCGTACTCAAACACCATATAACTACCCTCAAAAATTGAGGGGGAGCATTAATATGTTCCTATTGCGGCTTGTTAATAATTGGACATTCTTTCCCCGAAAGCAGTTATATTTGAATCAATTGATATCCAAAATATCAAGAGACTTAATATTTTTGATAAGGGGAGAGAATGTGATTAAAATATATGGCTAAGAATGTGATTTTTGAGATCTCAAGTGTACGCTTTCCCACATATGTGCTAAACTCTTTCGATTAATCGATGCACATATGAAGGGGGAGCAAATGGTTACGTGATTGGCTGTTATGTGGAAATACTAAAAGACCGACCATTTATATTACTGCATTGGAGTTATAAGGTGGTTAAGTTTAGGTATTCATTCCCATGATCCAGCCAGAACCAGAGGGATCTACCCAGGGATATTCCACTAGATAGTGTAGTAGTCCTTAGGTATGAAAAAAGGAGTAAAAGTGAGAATAAGGGAAGAGTGCCGACTGAGATGGAGCTAGTACTGGAACAAACCCAACAAGGTACTAGTTATGAAGTCTCGGTAAGCGCTGAAGGGGTTGAAGAATTAAAAAGAAAAGTTAAGATAAAGGGTGAAAAGAAAGAAGCCCTCCTTACACTTAGGCAGAAACCGGGTCAATACATCTGCTGTCAAGAATCACAAAGATGATTGCTGACATTGAAGACTGACATCATGGACCCAGTGATGCAATGCACAACCCTCCCTAGCCACTCAGAATCTCTCAAAATATTTATGTTTCATTTCTCACGGAGATTACATGCATTTCTATCAACTTTCTCACTCCGAGTTAGTTGGTATTGAAAAGGTGGCAGTCTGCTCCAGCCTTCGATCACTAAAACCAAAGTGTACTATTGAGTCTAGATCCAAAAGAGATCATCCATAAATCTCATTAGGACACTTGTCAAAATTATGCTTGCTAAGTCACAAAATGTGAATAATAAGAAATATATAAAGAGTCCTACGCATTATCCTTGTGATTTTGCCAGAACATTCGAGTGATACTTAAAGCCGATTTTTATCCGATTTGGCCGATCTTTATCCGATTAATCGGTATATTGACTGATTTTTGACCAAAATGATTAATAAGGCTGATTAGTGAAAATCAAGGCGGTTAATCCCCGCATAGCGCCTAGGTGCCGATTAATCGGCCGCCTAGGCCGATTTTTGCAACACTGCTCTTAACAGACTCTTGTTTCATTTCTCACGGAGATTACACGCATTTCTATCGACTTTCTCAGTCCGAGTTAGTTGATATTGAAAAGGTGGCAGTCCTGATCCATCCAAGCCAACAAATCCATCCACAAACATCCAGCAAGAATCCACCATCCCAATATCCAAAAATCCAATAAAACAGCTCCACCAAACAACTCCAAAAAACAAGCAAACAAAATGAAAAGCAATACACCCAAACAAACCAGCACCAAACCAAAAAAATCGCAGCTCCAGAATCACACGTACCAAACTACCAGCACTGCTCCATCTGCTCCCAACATCCAAGAACCAAGGCTCCAAGAAAAGATCCCAACCATCCAACAACAACGAAAGAGTCCAGAAAAAGTGTGCCTTCGATTACTAAAACCAAAGATGCACAATTGAGTTCCTATAGCAAAAAGAGATCAACAATAATTTCATTAGGAACACCTTTTCAAAAATATGGCTTGCTAAGTCACACATATAAATAACAAGATATATACTAAGAGTCCTCCGCATTATCCTTGGGTGATATTTGCCAGTGAAAATTCCCGATGATACTTAAGTATTCACATTAAAGATGGAAACCATGCATGAGATCAACATCAAACAAGCTCTTGGTTAGTGACTTTGCGATTCAAATGAATCAAAACTTGTACTAACTGGAAAGAAAACGATTGTGCGATTCTAAAATGAATCAAACTTGTTCCAGTAAATGAATTAACGGTTGATGATGAATTTTGAAATGATTAGACACTCTTGAGTGTGGTTACAAAACCACATTAGCAAGTGACCACATTCGATTTGATTTTCAATCGATTTTTTCTATTCAATCGTGAGAGCAGTAACTCACTGGTTCACGTCTTAACGAGTTGGTCTGCTTTTGAGACATTCCGATAATGAGAACATGCTGAGTATGATGAATCTAATACACATGTGTTAGAAAGATTTAATACTGCAAGCTGGAAATCTATCAAGGAGATTCTTCTTAAATTGAATCTACCTGATCACAGGTCGATCCTCACGGATTCGAAGGTTACTCCAACCAAACACGGGCGAATGACAAAGCCATATTCGTCCTACAGATTTATTGCTAACTGTTTTATTTTAGGAACATATAAAAAGGGACATGGAGGTACCTGATTCCAACTAACTCACAGATTCATAGCCACATGCTCATACCCGATCGACAAATATAAAGACATCATGAAAGCTCAAGTACATGATTCAAGACTTCCGCTACTCTGATACCGTACGTCTTTCTTAAAGGGACGAAGTATTAAAGACAAAGAATTACAAAGAAGTTTCCGTCACTCTGATACCGAACGTCTTTCTCAAAGTGACGAAGTATTAAAGTCAATGAATTTCAAAGAAGTTTTCGTCACTCTGATACCGAACGTCTTTCTCGAAGTGACAAAGTGTTAAAGTTAAAGAATATCAAGAAAGATGGTTACACTCGCTTTCAAACATCAAGAACAGTATGAGCATGTCGGTCCAGAAGTCTGCAAGATCACAAAGAGTCAAAGATTACAAGAATGCGAAAGAAGATTATGCTTGGTTGATGATCTTAAGAAGCTCAAAAGATCACATACAAGTCAAGAACAAGATACAAGCTAAAGCCTAAAAGTCTAAAGATTGCTACATCAAGATTCACAAGATAAAGTACATGATAACAAGACTATGAGCTAAAGATTAAAGACATTCATAGAATGTAGAGCTTAAGTTTTTGTAAATTGGAGTGACCTCCCTTAGGGGGAGATTGTTAGCAATCCAAAAAAGGATCGGTCACTCCACGTATTTTAGGTTTCTTGCTCGTAGTCCACAATGTATTGTTTAGTAAGCTAACCGGAACAAAGATAAGGAAAAGCCCATGGAAAGCCCATGAAGGCCCATCCATAGCCGGCCAAGGTTAGTATTTATACACCTCTCCATGCCTTGGAGAGGTGGTTGGTTGTTTATTTTTCACACATAATACATTTTCTATCTTATGTTTACTTTCTCTCTTTAAGTGTTCATCCAACCATTTCTCTCACTAAAACAACCTTTTTCCCTCTCATCAAGTATGTTATTAGATTAGTATACAAGGGGGAGAACAAACCTTAAAACACATGGGCTGGACTTGGGACACAAGTTAACCCACAACAACTTAACACTTGACTACTCTGGACTTTTGATAACATAAAGACTAAACATAATAATTTCCACCTTAGGCTTTATATTAGCCTACACCAACATTCAGCAACTCCAAGCAATATTGTAATTTGAGTCCAGGTATCGCCTTCGTCAAGGCATCCGCAACATTGTGTTCAGTACCCCACCTCATAACTTTTAAACCGTCGTTTGCTTTGCCAAACCTAACTGATAAATTAATAACGCACATTGAGTGTGCTTAGACCTTTCATGAAAAACATGATCCGCGATAAGTTTATTTGTAATCGGCACCCTAATTATCACAGTTGAACAGCCACCAGAGATAAGCACTAACTCCTTAACACTTCTAAGAGTCCCCTTAGCAAAATAGCTTCCTTCACAGCCTCCGTAAGGGCCATATACTCCGCCTCTATAGTTAGAAAGAGCCACCCCACGTGTTTTGTAGCATGCTTCCAGCTTACAACACATCCACGTACTAAAAATATGTAACCGGTGATAGACCTACCTTTATCCGGATCCTTAGCGTAGTCTGAATCAACAAAACCTGTTACGTCCACGTGGTTGCCATGATCTGTGTCATACACTAATCCTACGTTTGCGGTGCCTCGCAAATATTTCAAAATCTACTTCATTGCTTCCTAATGTTTCTTACCCGGATTTGCCAAAATTTTGCTACTTACACTTAAACCGCATACAGCTATGTCCCTACCACGTAACGACCATCAAGTAACATTAAGTCTTCCCAACCGCATTTTGCCTATGTATGGCACCTTACTCAGCCCTTATAACATAACACCCTAACAGACAATCCTTCAATGACAGCTTGAAGTGCCCACCCAATGGCATCTTAACCGATTTTCCCTTGTCTATTCTAAAATTATTTAAAATCTTAGAAACGTACCCGGATTGTGACACCCTTAGAATCTTGCGACTCTGATCCCTGACGATCTCCATACCAAGAATCTTCTTTGCTTCCCCGAGCTCCTTTATGTCGAACTCCTTTTTAAGCAAAGACTTGGTAGACCCAATCTCAGCCTTGCTCTTACAAGCAATCAGCATATCGTCTACATATAACAATAGATAGATATACTCACCTGGTGCATAACTCATGTAATATACGCAGCTGTCGTAACTGCTACGCTTGAACCCGTTGTTCAGCATGTACTCATCAAACCTCCTATACCATTGCCTAGGTGACTGCTTCAAACCATAAAGGGATTTCTTTAACAAACATACCTTGTTACCTTGTTCAAATCCCGGTGGCTGCCTCATGTAGATCACGTCTTTAAGATTTCTATGTAAAAATATCGTCTTTACATCAAGCTGCTCCAGCTCATAATCTTTATACGCAGTTAATGCAAGTATAACCCGAATAGACGTGTGTCGAACTACCAGAGAAAATACTTCATTGTAATGAATACCTACCCTCTATGTGAATCCACGAGCCACCAACCTTGCCTTGTACCTAGGCTTTTGAATACCTTCAGTCCCTTCCTTTATCTTGAACAGCCATTTGCAGCTCACCAGCTTTTGCCCAACTGGATGGTCTACTAACTCCCAAGTCTTGTTCTTCCTAAGAGAATCCATCTCTTCTTTCATAGTAGCTTTCCACTTAGAACTGTCTTCACAAGCAACTGCCTCTTGGTATGTCAACGGTTCATGAGTATCTTCCTCTACCGCAACAAACGCGTAAGCAGCTATATTACTTTCATCTCGAAACCTTAAAGGTTTCGTTCTTGTCCTTGGCTCTCTATTCCAAACCAACTGATAATCTGTGAGATCCGGTGGCTGATTGGTTTCTTGATCCCCTGCATCTTCATCATCGCCATCTTCCTGATCTTTCTGATCTTCCTCAAGCGTATGATTATTTAACCTCTGCAGTTCTACCTCAACCTGTAATTCTTCAACAGACTTATCACCTGCACCAGAATCATTCAACGTGTCTTTTTACATGACAGTTTCATTGAAGACCACGTTCCTGCTAGTGACTATTTTAGGTGATTCACCATCAAGCCTATATAGTCTGTACCCCTTCACACCCTCGGGATAACCCAAAAGAACGCATTTTATCGCTCTCGGCTCGAGCATACCTTGTTTATCGTGTGGATATGCGACACAGCTAAAAATCCTCAACATTCCATAATCACTTGGATGTCCTGACCACATCTCCATAGGTGTCTTTTTCTCAATCGATGTTGATGGTGACCTATTTATAAGACTGAATTAATAAACAACGTACCTTATCCATGAGAGTTCTGTT
>BQNB010204713.1:0-10670 GCA_026074375.1 Tanacetum coccineum | reverse complement strand
TTCATATTGTGCAAACATTGAATTCACAAAAAGTCGAATCTAAGTTTTACAAACAAACATAAACCTTAAATTAAAAAGCGGTAAACTATTCAACCCCCCTTCTAGTTTTCCACAATAACTTTGTTTTTTTTGTAGTACGTATGATTTGATGGTTGCGGCGGTGGAAGTGGAGGAGGAGGAAGAAGAAGAAGGTGAATTGTTAAAGTGGGAGGATTTGATTTTTTTATCGAAACACATTCATGTGAATGACCAGTTGCGGCTGCAGCTGTGTAGAATGCCCGGAGACCGTTTTATGGGTTGCAATGTCATCTTGAGGTATAAGATTTATGATTTTTGTTTTGTTTCGAAACTGACTACTTTTAGCAAAAATGTTAGTTTGCGTGATTGAGAGATTTTGGACTAATAGTTAAAATAATGTCTGCTAAGGTCTCAATGCTATGTTTGTATAACTCCAATATAGCAGATAAGCTGAATACGTTTAGATTAGCCACCCAAAAAGGAGTAGATAACATCAATCCAATACACCCTTTAAAATGTATGTTCTTTGTTTTTTGGCCATTTTTCATTGTCGCTTAGTTTTTAGCTGTAAAGTTTATAACTTTATCCTTAATTTGGTGTGGGTTTTGTGACTGATATTCCATAAACCCTTGAAACATGTCATGTGATCGAGCATGATATTGGGTCAGCTAGGTATGGTTAGCTAGGCGTGGTCTGAGTCTTGGAAGTTGATGGAGAAAGAGTATTCGACATTCCTCATTGTTTAAGGGTTGATCAACATTTTGTTTATGACTTTGAATCATTAGCTTAATGTGAAAATTTTCACTTTTGTTGCTTATTTGACATATTCATGGTGGACTGAGTTATGTTACAAGCTTCTGAATAAAAACCAATGTTGTTTAATTGATATGCTTAAAAGTTCTTAGGATCTATATAAGTCCATAACTCCATAAAATGAGCTAATAAAAACAACACGTTTTGATAGAGTAGTAAAACATGAGTCTGCAATTGAGTATATGTTTACCGAAGGTTAGGTTTCTTAACAAAAAAACACCTACATTTGAATAAAATTGTGAATAGTTAACTAAATACGAAAGTAAAATTGATACATGTTGTCACCCACGCGCTGCCCAAATCTGCATCCTTACGATAGTCATCATAATAACCAATACAATTTAAATGAAAAATGGTTCAACAAAACATAAAAATGTGAATAGTTTTCATCTAATGATGTTAGCGGTATTACTGGCTTCTTGGATTTTTTAGTTTGCATGGTGTCCTAAGAGTTTAAACATTTCATTAGTTTAAGGGGTTGCGAATATAAGTATTGTTATAAAGTTAAAATAAAATGATGGAATCATATCTTGAATACAAGACCATTTGCTTACCGCCAGATACACCATTTTGGTTTATATGTATAGCTTAAAACATATGATGATATGATACTATATTTTGTATGAGGCTGTCAAAACTAACCAAGATTTCATTATAATAATTTGTTTTCTTATCAACCTCAAAGAATATGCGATCCCATTTTAGTTGGTGATTGCATTTTACTAATGTATGTGTGTACGGTCGTGATGCTCAACATGTAATAGCATTTAAGTTTTGCTCAACAAAGTGAATATGTAAGAAACAATTCGAAAGTTCCCCATAGTTTATTGAAATCATATTTAACCAATGTTTTTATGTCCATGCCCTTCAAATGCGTCGTCCCTGAGCCTAAACCATTTATTAGAAATGTCTTATAACAATATGATGCATTTGAACATTCATCGGAAATAGCCTAAAGAGTTGTTGGTAGTTTATGCAATAAACCCTTACTAACCTAATAAGTTTTGTAACCATATTTAATACAACACGTAGATAAATTTCAACTATATGGATAGATAGTATGGGTCAACCTGTGTGAACCAACCAATTTTCAACTTGCGCTAATAATATTGTTGGGTGTAGTCACCCCTTTATATCAGTATTAACATTCCTCTCTATAGGAGGAGCGGGTAAAACTGATTGAAGCATAGCGAGATGATATAATTTCTAAACTGAAAATGTCATTTTCTGAGCTTGAGAATGAGGTGTACAAGTTTTTAGCACATATTTGTTTTACTCAAAAGTTAGTTTTCTATAATTTTTTGTATTATCTTGCATGTTTAAAGGACAACATATCATGTGGATATCTATTTATATGTATTTTAGTATTAGTATTTCCTAACAGGTTTGAAAAAGTTTTGCCCGTGTTAATTTTTATCCGCCTATCATTGAATCTGGTAACAGTAGGATTGTGTGGGATTGTGTGTGTTTATAGTCAGAATATGGGTGACTGAAATAGGTATTCAAATGCTAGATATTGTTGCTTTGGATTCAAATGCTAATTAGGTGATGATTTATGATTGAACTATATAAGCTAAATACGTATTCACCATTATCGGGTCCCAAGACGATGCTTCTAGCCCTGTTATTTCTACTTTTGATATGTGACACTTCCTTTTAACATTCATTATTAGCAACTTTAACTAGAGATTATCTTAATCTTATCGCACTTACTCGAAGATGCATATCACTCACATGGGATTAGTTCATATATATAGTCTTTTACTGCTAATGCGTGTTGCTGACTTATAGTTTCCTGATGCTTATGACAACATTGCAGACCACATAGACAAATATGAGCAAACAGAAGCAAGGCTCTGAACAAACTCGGACAAAATGAAAAAAGACACAGTAAGTCAATACATAAACTTGCTGCAAGAGTTGATGATATACTATGTAGCATCACCTTTATTTATACCTAAAAGTGCATCAGATTGTGACATTTGCCCTATTTTGTTCTTGAAAGCATGCTCATGTGAAAAAAACTTAGTTTTACTATTTCACCTAAATATCCACCATTATGTTGTTGCAGGTGTTGTGAGCCTCATCATTGCAAAGTGATATGTGAGAAATCACATATCTTTATTATACCAAAATGGCCTTTAAATGATTAAAATATGCAAAAATATGCTTGTATTTGTGTATTTTATTGTTTGTGAATGTGTAGGAACGGATAGTGCAAAAATCACAAGAAAATAGTCAAAACCAGACAAACACGGATACGTGAACGGATAGAGTGCACAAGAGCCAGAAGTTTCTAGCAAAAGGGCATCAAAAGTCAACCCTTGGTCAACCATTGGTCAACTCATAAAAGGCAAAATCCTCAAAATACCCAAAATGCCCTTATTGTTAACTTATTTTTATCAAAAGTCCCTAAACCCTAACACTGTTATCTCCTTTTTATTAAAGACATAATGGTCGTTATCTCTTATAACTCTAAACCCATTTAACCAAACCGTGGCCTAATCCTTTTTACACCAGGCCCAAGTCAACAACCCAAACCTATGGGTCAAACAATGTTATAAAAAAGAAAAGAAAAGGTGCGAAAAAGTAGTTTTTACTATTCATCGTCTCTCTCGTTTTACCCTGCTTCAAAAACAAAGGGTAAATCCCAATTGACTACGTGGAACAAAGATTCGAGTACTAAGCCATAGCTCAGCAAAGAAACGTCACCTCAAAAGCTTCTATTGGTCCATTTACACAAAGGGAATGACACGTTGGAAGCAAACAAACACACCAAATGATGGGAAATTTACACAAAATCCAGTGCAAAAGAAACACAAAGCCTCTGACACAAGGAATGCCACGCTGGCAATCCGTGTGCTCACACATCAATCCAACGGATGAAAGATAGGATCCAATGATTGGAAACAAATGAAGGGTGATGATCAAGGATCATAGGAGCGTGTTAGAAAAAAAGAAAAAAACAAGAAGGATCCCTTTCTCCGTCCCCTATAAAATACAAGGCCTCATCACTCACAAGATCATCTTCTTTTTCTTTTTCAGTTTTTAGTAGCTTAATGTTTAGCTTATTTTCATGTAATTTTCAGCTTATTATTGTTTTTAGCTAATATGAAAATTCATTTTCAAACACTAAACGAAAAAGCAAGGAAGAAAGTATTGCACTCGATTCAATTATTAATAAAAGTTTATCTTTTATTTAAACTCTTTTGTCAAAATTCTGATTTTACTTTTATGCAAAATAATGGTTGATTAAGCTCTATTACTGAACTGTTTCATAAGCCATACTTACTTTAAGCTACTAAAGCTCTCTCTCAAAATACTTGAACTTCTAAAAGGGATCATATGGATGGCTTGCTTATAAGAATTATCAAGTGTATTAGTTGCTATGAGGATCAAGCTTTAGGTGTAGAATTTAGTTCTATTTGGTATAAGCTTATAGAGCTAGAAAGCTTAAGCATCTTATGATAAGCTCTATTAAAGAGCAGAACCTACCTCGTTTAGCTGAGTTGTGATGGTAACACTTCTCTCTAAAAATTAATTTAGGTTCTACCTATTTAGCATAATCTTGAAGACTTAATCCTTCATATTAGTATAAAAGACGTTGTTTATTTGTTGTTAAACCTGCTTATAAAGTTTTATTAAAGTATGTATAGATGCTTAATCTGCTTAATGTTATCAGTTTAATAAATCTTAGTTATGGCACAATTTTGCTATAAAACAGTTAAAAACCAAAAATTAGGTAGCATAGTGTCTTAGCTTATTGTTCTGGCTTATTTGATGGTATAAAGTATGTTCATATAATTTATGGTTGTTATAAGTAAATTTATAACTCAGGTCATATAAAAAGGCTTTTTGTTTCAATATTAAATAAAAATCAGGTTTTAAAAGTTTAAAAATTTTGTTTTCTTTCTTACTTAAAAAAAATCAAGGGGGTAGTTTGGTTTAATAAAAAAACCTATCTTAATGGTCAAAATGGGTCAAATTTTGTTTAATATGATTTATTAAGTGGAGATTTATAAATAGTAAAAATAGATAAGTAAAAAATCAACTTGTGTATAGTATTTTAAGTAAGAAAGCTGTTATATCCAAATTTCATAGCTTAGATAAAACCTCATTGTTTTTGACTCTGTCATAAGACATAGACATAATTAGGTGATTTGTTTTTGAATGATTAAGTAAGAGATTAGTCTTTAGTTTGAAATAGCAAAATTTGTGTTGTTTTGAGTCGTTAAAACTTCAAGAGCAATATCGCAAGTTAGCAAAACCACTAGCTTGAAAAGGAGCTTGTCAAGATGTGTGTTGTGTGTTTTAAATATTAGAAATTTTAATAAATAAAAAAAAAAATTTAAAATTTAACATTTCTGTCAACTAAAGTTTGCAAAGTATAAAAAAAAGTAAAGAATACAACTTTTTTCATTTGAATCATTGTGGCTTTTCTTGATTTCTAATTTTCAAAATGTGTTTTGATTGTATGGCTTACATGTTCTATCTTTGAGTTCCCATATTTATCTGTTTGAAGGTAAAAGTTGCATAAGTTTGCTATTTTGTGTGCTTATTTTATAAAGCCTCAAAAGTTGGAGTTTTGTTAAGAAAATTGAAAAAACTTTTCCTAATGTTGAAAAAAAATGAACCACACAAGAACTATTTTCAATATTAAGCTTTTTAAAAATAAGGATTATTTGTGTTTCAAAGCACCTTTTTTTGATTAATATTATTGTAAGCTTATTTCTTAGAGCGTTTTTTAGTGGAATAACTCATAGCGAGAGAATGAGAGAAGCCATCGAGTATCCGATCCTTGGAGCTTATTTTAAGCCACAAAATAGTGCCTGCCGCCAATGCCCCCCCTTTTTCTTGCTCGTTGTGTATGCATTTTTTTGGCTTATGAAGTGAAAATTTGCGGCTTATTTATGCTTATCATCTCACTACATTTTCTAGCTTAAATTTAGGTTAATTAGTGTATTAGGTTATGATTTAAGTCAATGTTAGCTTATTTTCCTTTAGAGTAGAGCTAATTTGAGTTTATTTTGCTATTTACTTAAAAGATCTAAAAGTGTTTTAGGCTTATTTTAAGTATTCTGCTTCCTTTAGCCTTAATTATAAGTATGCTTATTATCTTGATCATTTATCTTATTAAGGGTAGTTAGGTATCGTGTTATAGAGCTGTATTTGTCATTTTCATCATTAGCTTATTTGATCATGAAAAAGCTTAAACAGATAAGGACCATTTTAGCCTTTTAGATATAGCAGAACTCATGACCCTTTTTAGTTATATTCTAGAGCTAATTCAGTTGTTTAAAAAAGGTTCTTTGTGAAAAAGTGCTTATTTTTAAGTTGTTCTAAAAGTTGTAAAAAATTGCAAAAATAAAAACACTTGAGATAGTGGGAAGCCCCGGGTGAGCAAAAGACCGAACCCGGACCATCTACCAACCACCAACCAAGCATTTAGCCAACACACTCAACCATAGTGCTACAATAAGCTCCATACCGTAGAGCTTTTGCAAAATTAAACATATAACAGGACCTTTTTTTTTGCCCAATAAGCGCAAGCCACGTACGTGGCTTAATAGTGGGCTTTTTTATTATGAGCTAATAGATAACTGGGTGTACTGAGCTTAATTTTCCTAGGAATTTTACATCATTTTAGAACATTACCTGTTTTTTTAGAAATTTTCATTAATATTTGTTATTTTCAAATTTGCAATCATTTTCCGTAGATTAAAATATTTTTAGAAAGTAATTTAAAAATAGTAAATTAATTCAGAAAATTACAAAAAAAATATTTTTTTAGTTTAAGAATAAATATTTGTTCAGTTAACAAAATAAGCAACACACACACACACACACATTTTTTTTTTATTTTTTATAATCCACTTTTTAGTTATTTATTTTTGATTATTTTTTTTTTTATAGCTTTTAAAATTAGTTATTAATATACTATAGATTTTTATTATCTCACAAAAAAGTAGTTTAAATAGTTTTTTCTTAATTTTTTATCATATTTTAGACTTTTTCTAAAGTAGAAATACCATTTTTTGGAATTTTAGAGGTTAATTGGCTATTTTTCTTTCTTTTCTAGATTTTTAATAGATTAAATTAGTTTTTAAATCATAAAAAATATTAAAAAGCCAAAAAAAATATAAGTCTTTTTTTAGAAAATTTCCTTTTGTCATATTTGAGGTTTGCATACATTAAAATCTTTTGTAGGTTTTTATTTTGAATTAGTTGATAATTTAGCGCGTTTTTAGGATCCCGGTTTTACATTTTTAGTTAAAATAGTGTTTCCCTTAGTTAATTTTAGTGTAAAATGGCCTTAATTTTCCTCGTATTTTAGAAAGATCAAATATCAATCTTGTATCCATTCAGGCATCAATTTCTCTAAAACACTCTCGATTTTTAATTGACATTCCTCACTGGGGGCTAACGACAACCCCGGGAAAATCATAACTCCCGGATTACTTTTATTGTGATTTTTTTGATTCTCACCTTCCTATTTTTAATATTAAATAAGTATTGTTATATTTATAAGGTATTATAATAATTTAAAAATGTGTAGATACTACTTCACCTAAAGATCCATCATTATGTTGTTGCAGGTGTTGTGAGCCTCATCATTACAAAGCATATCCAGAAATGACGCAGGAAAGGTTAGGTTTTTTTCTTACCATTTGTTTGTCGCTAATAGTGGTTATAACAGTTCACTTGCATCAGTCTCTATCAACTGAATCTAAATGAGGAAAATTTGGATACAATTGTTTTGATAATAGTGTATTATGGCAGATTATTTTTGGCAACTCTGAACCAAAAAAACTTACTTTTAAGGGGTGTTCGGCCTTCTATGTACTGCACTTTTAAATGGGTGTTTGTGTATGCTTGCTGCTGTTTTTAGGGGTGTTTGGGTGTGTCGCAAAACTAAAATCTATATGTTTGAAGCCATTTACACGTACACCAATTGTACTATTTAGTAAGACCCTCACTACGATGAATTATTAGAATGCATCACTAAATACATGATAGAGTCACCACATATATGAGCTATTGAGTTGTTATCAACAAAGTAACAACACTTTTATTTTGCCCATACACGCATCGATCCCTCTCAAAAGTTCTGCTGATAGCAGAAAAAGTAGTTTATGTAAGTTAACAATACATTACAAACACATCCCGAGCAAACTAACTTACACCAAATTCCGTATATATACTGACAGTGTAAAAGTGTAGAACCAATGCATACCAGAGGGTCATCCTAAGAAAGTGTAGAAGTGTAGAACCATGTGTGAGCTTTGTTTAGTTGGTTTACAAAAAAATGTAAGTTCTAGCCATATGGTCCACATTTTTTTGGTTTATTTACTAATAGTATGCAACTAATTTTCTTTTGAAGTATTGTTCTCAGAAATGAATATAGTATTTCTACTGATTTGCAGACACTAGAGCTCCAATCGAATGAAGCAATACACCATTTCCGGATATGCCTTTGCAAAGATGAGGCTCACACATCTGTTGAGCCTGTATTATTCATGCTGATAAGCGGCCGCTAGCAACTTGACAAAAAAAGGATCTGACACACATGATTCACTTGATAAAGAGGAATCCAACGACTCATCTTCATTAATTTAGACTTTAGATAACCTTCCTACTTAGATTGATGAAATTGAAATTCAATCTATTTATCTAACTAAATTTATATTCTGAATTACATTGTCTATCTTAGCTACATTTAGTAAAAAACACTCTATATGAAACGCTACAAACATCTCGCGGCACCGCGCGGGTAACAAAACCTTGTTTTTCTTAAACACGGAGAGATACATGCATGTTGTGCTCTTTCTTTAAAACTTATGACGAATTATACTGTCATTTTGACTACTCGAAAGCATAGCTATAGATAGAAATAGAATGATGCTCATCGACTATACAACTACAGCATACCTAGATAAAATATTTCAATACCATTATTTTAATTAAACAAAATAGGTACACCATACTCTTTTGGGGTTTGGTTCACTATGGATATACTATTAAACTAAACTTCACAACAACTTGTTATACTTATTTTGTACTTATTTTATCTACACTTTCATGTTGCAAAAAAAAACACTAGACATAAACAAATACTATTTTTAATTAATCTGACAATGAGTAAGTAATGTTTTTTCATGTTCAAAACGTTTATTCTTGTATTCCGTTTAAAGCAAAAACAAAAACAAAAACAACCAATTCCTTCTTCTATACTCTCTCCCAAAAAAACATAACAAAAAATATTTATAAAAAAAATTTAAACTTTTATATGGTATTAAAGTTTGTGTAACTTAGGGTTACTAAATTCATCTTCATTCAGCTTTGGAAACTTCATCCTATTAAGGTACTTTGTTTAATCTCAAATTTCAACTTTGTGTATTAAATTTTTAGTTTTATGCATTTTTGTGATATGGGTTTTGTTTAGATTGTTGAATTGCATATGGGTTATGTTTTTTATATAGAATTTGCTTGATTTACAGGTTTAATGGGTTCTTTATGATACCCTTTTGGATAAAGTTTAGTACTTTGATATGGGTGTGAGATTATGAGTTTGATTTGTGTTGTTGGGGTTTTTTGGTGATTTGTGGGTGATATTTGTGTGCTAAGTATTGATATGCCTACCACAAGTGGTTATTCGATGCCGTTTGGGACGTTTCGTAGATCGATTATGGGTATTGGGAATGATCATAATCAAGTTCATTCAATGGATGTTAATGGTGGTGATTCTAGTACCGGATATCATTGTGAACTCGGGTCGTTTGAGCATCAAGTTTTTAGGCGGTTCCGTACGCTTTCTGCTAGTTCCGGTGATGAGCTTTTGTCGCTTGATTGGGTAACTAAGTTATTAGATGCTTTTATGGCTTGTCAAGTAGATTTTAATGTTGCTCTGTCGAAAAACGAGGTTGATCTTGCTAAACCGCCTTTGGATAAGTTTGTGACTGAGTTTTTTGATAGGAGTATTAGGGCACTTGATATATGTAACGCTATTCGTGATGGGATTGAAAAGATTAGGCTTTGGCATAAACACTTAGAGATTGTTTCGAATGCTTTAGAGTCAAAATCGAGGAATGTTATAGTTGAAGGACAGTTTAGAAGGGCTAAAAAGGCTTTAACTGATTTAGCTATAGTCATGCTTGATGATAATAAAGAGTCTGCTTCTATGTTTTCTCATAGAAACCGATCTTTTGGGCGCCCAAATAAAGGGAAAGACCATCAAAAGAAACCAGGACATTCGAGGTCTTTATCGTGGAGTGTACCTAATTCATGGTCAGCGTGTAAGCAGCTTCAATTGATAGCTAACGGGTTAATCCCGCCTAAATCGCATGAAATTTCTGCTACTAATGGCTTAGCTAATGTTGTTTACACAATGGGTTTTGTCCTTATGTTTGTGTTATGGGCTTTAGTCGCTGCAATCCCGTGTCAAGATAGAAGTCTTCAAGTTAATTTTACTGTACCAAGACAATTTTCATGGGGAACTCCTCTAAATTTGCTTCATATCAGGATTATGGATGAATCCAAGAAACGTGAGCGTAAGAATAGCGCGGGGCTGCTAAAAGAGATACACCAAATGGAACAGTCGATTCATGTAATCATGGATTTGGTTGACTCTGTTAACCAGTTTCCATTGACTGAAGAACAGAAGGAAGAAGTGCAAACTGGTGTTAAAGAAATGTCTTTAGTTTGTGACACATTTAAGAATGGATTAGACCCATTGGAGCGCCAACTGAGAGAAGTGTTTCGCAAAATCATGTCTTGTCGGACTGAAGGCCTTGAAATTCTGGGCAGGGCACAAGCTTGAGCTGCAAATGTCTAAAAGAAGG
>BQNB010204712.1:7916-10670 GCA_026074375.1 Tanacetum coccineum | reverse complement strand
TTGGTATACAAGGAAGTGTAGTGTGGATCAACCATAGAGGTGATCTCCTTTGATCACTTGGTTTCATTGGGTGGTTCGTATATTAGGTAAAGGTCACTATTCGTTTCTACCGATCACACTACAAAGGTATTACTCTTCTTGTTTTTTATTTGATTGATCATATGACTCCATGAATCCGTTGATAGGTGCATGTTCCGCTGCGTTTGTATTTGTTTATATGATATTCATTTAATTTAGCACCTACAACAAACTGCTAATGTTATTGAAGCTATTGCTGTCTGCGAGGCAAAAATCCGCATAGCTCATGACTCGATGAATCAGGTCGTACGTTAGGAAGCCAAGGTGGCAAAGAATGCCAACAACACAAGTTAGTGGAAAGAGGTTACCAAAGCAACTCGAGAAAACAAAATAAACGACAAAAGGTCGCGAGGGATTACACTACTAGACCAAATAACAAAAATGGATATGTAGGAAAGTTACCTTTCTACAACAAGTATAAGTTGTACCATACTGGGCGATGCACTGTGAAGTGCAACAACTACAAGAGAGTTGGACATATGACTAGAGATTGTTGGACACCCATTTCGATAACGACTTAAAGGCCCCTAGTGGAAAATTAGAAAACTAAGGTACCTATTATGAGTGTGGAAAGTCAGGACATTACAAGAGTGATTATCCAAAGCTGAACCGTATGAATCGGATTTTGGAGGTAAAAGCTCGCGGGAACTCTAACGTCGTCAAAGATAATGTTGATGCTTAAGGAGAGATTTTCCTGCCCTGCCTAGTGAAACCTAAGTCGATGCCTTCTTGGACCGTATCCCCTAAGAGATTTGCACTAGTACCTGCCTAATGAATTTCGTTGTATTATGTGGATGTCTTTAAGCCCTCTATTAACTTATGGGGCATGATGATTCTGTCAGTCATATTCCCTAAAGTGTTACAGTCTTATAAACCATTTCACTATCATTTTATAAACAAGTTTGCTATCATCTTACAAATTACCTTGTTGTCATTTTATAAACTATTTTGCCATCATCTTATAAATCATTTTGCTACCATATCATAAACTATGTCGATGGTATCTTACAAATAATTTTGTTGTCACCTTATAAGCTATTTCGTTGTCTTTTATAAACCATTTCATCGTCATTTATAAACTATTTTGTCAGCTACTTGTTACCATATTATAAACCCCTTACTATTACATTATAAATTGTCATGTGATTTTCGCGTAAACTATTTTGCTACCACCTCATAAACTATTTTCCGCTATCATACAAAAATATCTTGTGTCATTCTATAAACTACCTTATTTTTGTTTTTACGAACTGTTTTGCTACCATATAAACCATATCGTTTATGCTGTATACAATTTTAAACATAACACTAGTTTGACGAAATGAGCATTTCATCGTTAGTCCCTAAATTATACATAGCCTGATCACCTATGTATAATTCAGGAAGGATCATGATATGCTAGGAGTAGTCACCTTAAAATTTTGTCAATTTATCTTCACTTCTCATTTCTATTTTCTTTTCTCTTCTCTATATTTTCAACGGGATATTACCGTGTTCGTGTTTTACTGGTATTTTGCGTTCATGTTTGTGAGTTGTGCTTGTCATGTATATTTGTATTAGTAAGCGCCGCAATTAAGTATATTTTTCTAAACCTTATCTTAAGAGACAACATACCCTTAGCCGAGAGACCAAATCACACTTCTTGTAGTCATGATAATTTTAGATTGTAAGATTTTATAGCGTAATGAACTTATCCTTTAGACTGGATTAGAATAAAGAAAATTAGGAGATTCCTACACCATCAAATTTTTAATGGTCATGAAGTTAAGGCAAAAGGGCATAATCATTGCAAGTAGCTAGAACCTAACCAATAGAAGTTTTGTATCCACTACTTTTAGCCTTCTAAGTGATATCGTCCCAACTGCCTTTGACGCTAAGTACCCTATTGAGTTAGACGATGGATAGCTTAGAGGATCTGATACTATAATTATAGGGTGTACATTAATCTTGCTAGATCACCCATTCAACATAGACTTAATACCCGTAGGACTCGGTAGTTTTGACGTTATCATCGGTATGGATTGGTTGGCGAAATATCATACGGTGATTGTTTGTGATGAGAAGGTTGTACGTATCCTTTATGAAAATGAGGTTCGGATAATTCAAGGTGCTGGTAGTGACGGAGGAAATAAGTCAAGATTGAGTATCATATCATGCACCAAGACTCAGAAGTATATTCAGAAAAGGTGCTAAGTTTTCCTAACATAAGTTATGAAAAAGAAGATCGAAGACAAGTCAGGGGAGAAGCGACTTGAGGACGTGCCGCCAGTACGGGATTTTCTGGAAGTCTTTCCAGAAGACTTTCCCAGATTTCCATCGACTCAGACAAAAAAGGTTTTTAAATTTTAAATTGACTTTGGTCCTGGTGTTGCACTGTAGCCACGGAGCCTTCGAATATATTAAGCACCATCCCGAAATGCAAGAATTGTCTACTCAACTTATAAGAACTTGTGACAAAGGATTTTTAAGCCTAGTTCCTAATCATGGCGAAGATCCAGTTTTTGTTTGTCAAGAAGAAAGACTGATCTTTTCGGATGTGGTTATCGACTACCGTGAACTAACAAACTTATGTGAAGAACGGTATCCAGCTTCGAGAAATCGATGATTTATTTGATCAACTGTAAGGATCGAGTGTTTACTCGAAGATCGACATGAGGTTTGCTGGTATCGCCCAAA
>BQNB010204712.1:416-2916 GCA_026074375.1 Tanacetum coccineum | reverse complement strand
AGGCTGTTTGTCTGCCATATTTGCCCCTTTGATTATTTGCTTATATTAGCATTTCTGCTAGTTTTTTTGTATTTATTTTAGCATATATATGCTTATTAGGGTTAGATAGGTAACTGTTTTTGCTTATTTCTCATTTACCTTAGCTTATTTTGCCTTTAAAGGCTTAACAGTTTAGCTAAAAAGTGACTTAGTGTAAAAAGCCATTACTGCCTTTTCCTTTTGCTTATTTTGTGCTTATTTTTAGGTTTCAAAAAAAGTTGTCTTTTTAAAGTTTGCTTATTTTATCTGCTTTATAAGTTTTTTTTTAAAAATGTTTTTTAAAAAGAAGAGGCCACGGGGGTCGAACCCATGACCTCTCCCTTTACCAAGCAACGTCCTTAACACACACTCTCAATGCTAGTAGCACCAGTAGGGCCATCTGGCTTTATGGTGCACAATTTAATACTTATACTCATTTTAGCCCATTAAGCTTATAAGCCTTTTTCGAATTTTAACAGCTTATTGCAATAAGCTGTTTGTACCAGCTTATTTTTCATAGATTCCTCATAACCTTAGCTACTTTTTGTAATTTTTCTGAAATTTTATAAAATCGTTTATTATTTTTTATAATTTATTTAGATTAAAATCTTAATTAATTCATAATAAATAAAATAAAAGTCAAGAAAATATAAATCTTTTTTTCAAAATTTTCTTTTATCGTTTAGGACCTAGGAAAAATAGATTTGCACTCGTAGGGTTAATTTTTTAGAAATTCAATTTTTAAAGAACGGGATCGAATCCCGTTTACGTTTTCTTCGCGTTTTTAACTTTAAATGTTTCTGTTTTTGGTTTAGTTTTCTTTAATCTTACTTTTTAGTCACTTAGGGTTAATTAAAAGTTAAAATCATTTTAGGTTTAAATTTTGATAAATTAGGTTTTTTTAGATCCCGTTCTCGTTTCCCGTTTTAGGTTTTAATTTAAATTGATTTCGTTTTAGGGTTTCTTTTACTTGTTTTTGCATTTTATTTGTAGAAATAGATAACCAAATAAAATCTTTGATCATTCAA
Source organism: Tanacetum coccineum (assembly GCA_026074375.1). Classification (NCBI taxonomy): domain Eukaryota; kingdom Viridiplantae; phylum Streptophyta; class Magnoliopsida; order Asterales; family Asteraceae; genus Tanacetum; species Tanacetum coccineum. The sequence continues at coordinate 1,870 of BQNB010204712.1, read as the reverse complement.
GCATTTTTCACAAACCAAACTCGATTTTCAAATTCACGCCTCGTCGAGAAGAACGACCCGGGTTCGGTTTCGAACTTTGTGGGTAACAAAGCGAGAGACCGATACTTCCGGTTTACTATACTACTATTATTGATATTATCCTATTTATTATATATTCATATATATTTATTTATATATTTATATGTATTAAAAGGAAGTCAACTAATTTTTGGTGCCGCTGTCGGGGAGGCCGTGAAACGAATATTGAGTTGATGTTTGTCGTGTTTGAAGACCCTTCCCTCGTGAAGTTAATTTTCCCGTTTTTGAATATTTTCTTTTATTTATAAAAATATAAAACACAAAAATATTTTTCATTTTCTTTTATTAGTATTAGTATAAGATAAATAAAAACAAGAAAAACCAAAAAATAAAAACATTGTCTATAAAAAGAAATAAAAAATCACAAGTTGGTAAAAGAACACCAACAAATAATACTTTCAACTGAAGTATTATCCATTAATAAGTTCCCAAACCAAAGATTCAAAAACTTGTCTTTTGTGTCACTTGCGATATACGGCTCACCTTTGAAAGTTAAACACTTTTAGAGAGCTACCGTGAAGCTTGTTGATTATTAGGTTTAAGTTATTCGATCTCGTTTTGTCCTTTAATAAAATATGTTGTTAAAAAAAACTCGAAAAACCAAAAAATAATCTTCTTTTAACCTCTTTTTCATTTAATTCTTATTTTCTCGACCCTCTAATTTAATTCTTCTTCTTATCCCTCTAAATTGTTTAATTCTTATGGCATCATTCGACTATCGTTTAAATCCCCTTTATACGATTAAAGAATGCTCGTCTTGTGGAGCTTTGTACATTAGAAACTGTGGTTGTTCAAAAGGGAGTCTTGAAGACAAGATTCTTGTTCATGTACCCGACTCGTCTCAACGACCCCTTATTTTTGAAAAAAATTGTCTCAATTGTGGAGACCTGGTTCATGGCCTATATTGTCGACAATGTGCTCTAATATGAAAGACATTGGAGGAAGTTTTTCAAGATTTCCAAGACACTTCCGAGTCATCCGATGACGATACTAACTTTGTTAAAGAAAATCAAGAGCCATTCGTTGTCGATCAAGACCCCGGTAAAAATTCCTCACAAAGTCCTCCAATAATCGACCATCATTGTTGTTACGAGTGTAAAACCCACATGAGATTACCATGAAATTTAAAAATTTAGTAAACAATAAAATCACGACAAGAAAACTTATGAATCTAATATCATGACAAGTTAACGCACAAAATTAAAATCTACGAATCATGAACACACGAAGGTACGAAATATGACATAAAAATAAAACTACAAACTTCTTTTGGGCTCATGGAGATTTCGGCAATGCTCAAGAAAAGAAAAGGCCCATGTTTAATTTTTAAAAGCCCAAGCCCAAGGTCCTAATTATAACTACAAGAAACTAGGTTT
>BQNB010204711.1:0-10670 GCA_026074375.1 Tanacetum coccineum | reverse complement strand
GTTGTTACCACATGCAGGAGGTCTCGGGTTCGAGCTTTCCCGTAGGGGTTTTTCTTCCGAGGCGAAAAAAAAAGAGGGGTTTTTCTCCTAAGAGAAAAATTTGAGACTTGCATACTACCCAATTGGATGTCATTAGGGGATCGAATCACTAATTGCTAACTTTATGTTAGCAAATATCATATATATTTGTGGCCTATGCATTTTTATATTTTTAAATTATATATATTGTATATATAAAAAGTGTAATTAAATTATAGGTGATAATATGTATGGAGACGATTAAAGTATCAAGTCTTTAACTTATTATTGGTCATCATAACATGTGTTGGTTTTTGTTTATACTAAATTCTTGCGTTTGTATTATTCAAAGTAATTATGGGCAATCCAAATATGTGTATGTGTTTGTTTTTATTTATATCAATTTCGGTCTATTCTTAATGGTGTTAGAAGATAGAAAACTCCGTGAGGCATAACTTTTATTGATCAACTATTTATAGCTTACAATAGAGAACAAACCCTAACGGATCATAAACCCACAAACCGGGCTTGGACCTATTATTTTGCCTAACAATAATTTCTTTGACTAACAAGTTTGACTAAGATTAATTACTTTGACTAACATTTATCATCTAATACTCCATCGCAGTCCGAGCGGTAAAATCATGAAAGCTCGGACTGGAGATAAAAATAAAACATTAATGCTATAACTATTTTATTGATGAAGATCTGGCAGCGGATAGAAAAAAAATAAAGAGTCTTTGAAGTCTTCAAACGTGACATGCAACAGATAAACTTTGTGATGATTGTGAGAAACTTGTTTTTTTAGAGATGATAGAAGCGGCTCATGACGGCCGACGGTTAGGTCTTGATAATCGAGATGGAGAGATTTGACGGGGTAGAATAGATGCAGCGGCTCTTGACGGCCGACTAGGTTTTATGATCTAACTCGCTCTATTGTGAAAGAATAAAAAGAAAGGGATTTAGAACGATTGTGACGTATTATTTTCAAAGATGTAAACAAGATAGAGAGAAGAAAGATACAAAGATAAGAAATATGATTTGATTTACAGAATAAATAGGAAAAAGTGGTTTTTTTTAAAACCAGAGAGTGGATTTTTGTGGTGAAGCACAAGAGAATTGAGGTGGAAAGAAACTCAATTAACAATATGTTTTTTTTAGTAAAGAATCAATTAACAATCTGTTCGATATAGAAATCACAGATCTTTATGAGAAGGAAAGCAGAAAACCAATTTTATTATTAGAAAAGAAGAAAGGATAAGACAACCCATTTTTTTAATAATTGTCAAGAGAAAGAGACATTTGGAGAGAAGGGGAAGGATAAGATTTGACGGGGTTGGGTGGTTGAAGATGGCGGCTCATTACGGCCGATTAGATTTGAGAATTAGGTGGTTGAAGATGGCGGCTCATTACGGCCGATTAGATCTGAGAATCACACCTAGCTCTAATGCCATGTTAGAAGATAGAAAACCCAATGAGGCATAAATTTTATTGATCAACTATTTATAACTTACAATAGAGAACAAATCCTAACGGACCTAAACCCACAAACCAGACTTGGGCCTATTACTTTGACTAACAATAATTTCTTTGACTAACAAGTTTGAGTAAGATTAATTACTTTGACTAACATTTATCATCTAATAAATGGAAGTTTGTAAGTTTTCAAGAATAAAGTTATTTTGAATATATCAAAACGATAAAATTGAGAATTTAAATGTAAAACATTCGTTAAATAATTCTATATCGCTTTCAACTAAATTAAGCTATACTCAAATGATGGCTAAAATTGATATTTTAATTTGAATAATTACTTTTATTGTTTTTCTATGCCATATTTAGGTTTATTTTTGTTGTTTCAATGTATTTATTATTATTTATTTATTTTGAAAAAACTAGACCAAAATCAATATAAACGAAACTAAACACATATTTTTGGTAGATTTATAAATTAATTTTAATAATTTGATGGTATCACAATACATTAATTCTAAATTATATTTAGTTACTATAATATTTAAGTTCATTTGAATATCAAATATTTTGTGTATACCGGGTGACTCATCCTCACCCTTCGTCTTTATCTCATCATCTCATCTAATGGATGAGATTAAATCTTCAGTTTACACTGTATGGGTATTTTGGTCATTTCACGACCAATATATAAACATTTTTTTTCTTACTAACCACTCATTTAACACACACACATAACGTGTTTTTTCTTTCTCTCTCTCTCTCTGCACCAACAAATGGATCTTCTTTTTCTCTCTCTACAAGAACAACTAATCCATCAGCTTCTTTGATAGATCGATTGATCTTTGATCTTTAAATAAAAATAACACGAACAACTAATGGATCAATCTTTGATCGATCCATTAGCTTCTTCAATCCATCAGCTTCTTCTTCATTTGATTAACATCAGGTTAGATTCATCAGATTTTTTTTTTTAGCTTATTTGATTTGAATAAGCTTGTTAATTTATCATCATTTAAATTTATAAGCTTATAATTCAGTTTATTTTGATCGAATATCTTAATTATATGTTATTAGTGATAAGCTAATTTATTTAGATCTTTTCTGTGAATAAGTTTATTTATTATCATCGTTTGAATTTATGTTGCTAAGTTATAAGCTACCTTATTAGCTTATTTTGATGAATTATAAGCTATATTATTTAGCTTATTTATGTTGCTGGTGTTAAAAGCTTTGTTATTAAGTATTTTTATGTTTTGAATAAGTTTTATTAGATTAATTTGTTGATATAAACTGAATCAAGGTGTATATATTTTTTTAGAACGACAACTATTATAAAACCAACTAGCAAGAAGCTAGAAAAAGAATTACAAATAGATCAAATAGGGGTGTTGCAACCAACTATCTCAACTAAAAGTACAATTACATCTAGAAAGGCACCAAGTGAAAGAGCGCGAAACAATATCGTCAAAAATAACATCTTTACGAGGGGCTTTCGATGAGAAGAGCAACTGATTACGAAACATCCATACGCTCCACCAAGTTATATAAAGAACTCCTTCCAGCAAATCTTTAACTTTAGAGCTTAATCTGATGGAATTGAACCAATTAAGCCAATCAGCATATGAACCAAGGGGCGTCCATGATAGATTCCACCAGCGGCATACGAGCCTGACGATATCCGTAGCCAATCTGCAACTGAAGAACAAGTGCGAGGAATCTTCCTGAGCAGAGGAGCAAAGCGGACATAAAAGATCAGAAACTAGGACACCACGATGTTGTAAATTGGATCGAGTAGGCAACCGATCCAGGAAAACCTTCCAAGCAAAAACATTTATTTTTATTGGAACATATTTAACCCATCGAGTAGCAGTAGGGGCTTTCGGCAAGAAACATTCATCAAGAAGAATGCGAACATCTTTGACCCGAAAAACACCTTCCCCATTTAAATCTCACACCCATCTATCCTCCATATTAGACAACAATGTCCCTTCAATATATGTTTGAAGAAGAGCTAATTGAGAAGATTCAACCCCTCCTCTAACAGAACGACGAAAAGAAGAGGTAACCGAGAATTGCAGTTTATCAGCCACCGTACAATCTTTATTAATCTCCAAAGCATAAATTCGTGGAAACATAACACGAAGTTGAGTGTCACCAATCCAAACTTCATTCTAAATTTGCGTGCGTAAACCATTACCCACACGAATATGACAGTGAGAAATCAGGTCCACACCACGATCTTTAAGCATATGCACCTCCCGAATAATGGATTTCCAAGTCGAGTAACGAAACGGAGATAATTTATATAATGAGGAGCCATGCATAGACATGATGAGACGACACCACAATGAATTATCCCGTGATATGAATCTCCAAACCCATTTGAAAAGGAGCGCCCTATTTAAAGCATAAAAACTTGAGACACCTAAACCTCCATACTTCTTGGACGCAAGAACCTTGGCCCATTTGATCCACACTATTTTCCTCTCGTCGCATTGAACACCATTGAAAAAATTTCTACGTATGGACTCCATCGTTTGTAACACCGACTTAGGAACCTTATAGATGGACATATTATAAATAGGTGTCGACCCAAGAACCGACTTTAAAAGAGTAAGCCTTCCTCCAACAGATAAAGTTTTAAGTTTCCAATTAGATAGACGAGCCTTAAGTTTACCAATCGTATCGTCCCATGCCTGAAGAGTCGAGCTATTACCTCCAACCATCACCCCTAAGTATTTAAAAGGGGTTTTCATAGTCGAACAACCAAAATATAAAGCTGCAGCATTAACATCCTCACTTCGAATCCCGACTCCAAGAAGGTGACTTTTCTTAAGATTGATCGAGAGGCCGGACAACAAAGAAAAACAATGAAGAATGTGAGTAATACCAGATAGATTAGCAATAGACCACTCACCAATAAAGACCGCATCATCCGCATAAAAAAGATGGGAAATATTAAGAGACGAACCAATTTTGATGCCCTTAAAAATCCCCGCCTCGATGGCCCTAGATAACGAAAGATGAAGAGACTCCATAATTAAGATAAAAAGGTATGGGGCCAAAGGATCTCCTTGCTTCAACCCACAATGAAATTGGAATTCGGACGTTGGACTACCATTAAGGAGGACCGAAGCCATACCAGAGTGTAAACAACCCCGAATCCACGAGCACCATTTAGAACCGAAACCAAAAGCTCTAAGCACATCTTCTAAAAAATCCCACCTTATCGAATCATAAGCCTTGGCAAAATCAACTTTAAACACCATGGCTTGTTGTTTCTTATGCTTGCACCAAGAAAGTAATTCGTTTATGATAAACGGGCCATCAAGAATTTGCCTATTAGGAAGAAACGCCGTTTGAACATCCGATATAAGACCAGAGATGATCGACGAAAGTCGAGTGGCTAATATTTTGGTGACAACCTTGTAAAGACTCCCGATCAAGCTAATTGGACGATAATCATTTACGAACTTAGGATCATGGTTTTTCGGAATGAGAGCAATGAAAGAGGAGTTGCATCCTCTAGAAAATGAACTATGATCGAAAAACCATTCCACAGCAGCACAAAAATCAGATCCTAAAGTGTCCCAGAACTTTTGAAAAAACTCAAAAGTGAACCCGTCTGGTCCAGGAGATTTATTCTCTCCACAGCCCCACACAGCATTACGCACTTCATCTCTAGAGATCGGACTCTCCAACATGTCCAACTGGTCAGAAGACAATCGATTAGGGAAGGTATAGTTAAGTTTACATCTGTTGGCAGCCGGGGCTCGAAACCGATTAGCAAAATGCAAACGAAATTCTTCTTTGACACGACAGGGATCATCCACCCATTCGCCATCAACCATAACACCTTTAATAGCCAAATTCGCTCGTTTATGATTAATGATTCCATGAAAAATTTAGCTTATCAGTTAGCAATAAGCAGTTTTAAATAGTTGTTGGTTAATCTGTTTGATATATCATATATGATATGTTTTGGACGTATATCATATATGATTTTGCTTTTTCATATGTATATGACATGTGATTATCATATATGATATTTCATTTTTTTAAGGTGACGGTTTATTTATTTTTTTATTTTCATTTTATTTTTTCAAAGATTAAAATGTGCATAGGTATGTTTAAAGATCAAGATGAAGTCGTGGTGGCCTAGGAGGAAGTTCAAGAAAAAGTAGATCTGGATGAAAATGAAGAAGAAGAATTGATTGAAGAAGAAGAATAGCTGTTTAGATAATAAAAAGGTTTTGGTTTAATCATGAATTCAGTAGACTCTTTGTTTTTGTGTCTTTTGATTATGAATAAGTTTTTATCATATATGATATCATATTTGATTCTACATTAGGCTTGCTTTCTATTTGAATTATCATATATGATATTGTTAAAAAATACTCTTTTATAGTTTGTGAACCAAGTGTTGGATCTTTAGTTTTTTACATGGGTTTACCCGTTACATATATTATACATGATAACATATTTGATTTTGGAGTATCATGTATGATAATGTTAGAAAGGTCTTTTATTTTGTGAATAAAGTGATTGTTTTATTTATTTTATATCTCCATGTATATACCTTAGGTATTACATTTTTAGCTTGTTGTGAATTGCCAAATAACCAAAAACACACAAGTATTATTTATTTGTTTCAAATATGAAGTTAAACAAGTCAAGACATTGCTATCTCAAAAGATTACATCCATATTCATTTTATAATAAAATACGACGAATTAGTAGCATTACATTCTTAAACCATGATCAACGAATTAGTAGCATTACATTGTTAAACCATGATCAACAAGTTGGATCCCCAAAATGTGGTACATACTACGGTACCACCAACAGCTTGTCAACCTACACTACTTGATTAGCCTACCAACAGCTTGTCATTCTTTGCAAATGCATGTGCCTCGTCGCTCATCTTCTCGTTGTGGATGTTTATGTCATATGTCAAGATCTTTCTTCCAAACCTCAGCCCTATCTTGTGTATTTCCATTTCTTGTGTAAAATGCATTAAAAGTTGCTTTCTCTGCACAAATAAAAAGATTTGATTTTAGTTTCAAGCACATTATCATATATGATATATTATAGTGTTACAGAAGTTGATTTTCAAACAGATTATCATATATGATATTATACACACAACTAACTTTTAATTACTCATTAGGAGATGACAGCCTTGCTTGTATTTTAGTTTCAAGCACATTATCATGTATGATAAATTTTAATGTTAAAGAAGTTGACTTTCAAGCAGATTATCATATATGATATTATACACAAAACTAACTTTTTATTACTCACCAAGAGATCACAAACTACTTATATTTTATTTTTAAGCACATTATCATATATGATGTAGTATAAATGATTAAAACCTAGCTTATATCATATATGATACAGTACATAATTTTTTATAATTTTTTCAAGCAACTTATCATATATGATTTTTCACTAACGGGTCATATTATATCTATTCAGCGTAGATTAACCCATAAAACCCGATACTTCATAAAAATAAGCTAATAAGTTAGCTTATAATTAAGCATAATAAATTCATATGATTATAATTCATAAGCTTATTCACATCAATCACCTAATAAGTTAGATTATCATTCAACACGATAAATTCACATAATTCGTCAAACAAGCTATAAAAGGATAAGATGAACTATAAGCTTATTCACATCAAATAAGCTAAAAAAGATAAATAAAAACAGATCGGATGAACTTTACCTGATGTTAATGAACTGAAGAAGGAGATAATCGATTTACAAAGAAGATAATCGATTAATTAGATGTTCGTGATTACTCATTCAGATCTGATTTTGTTTGTGTATGTGTTTTAGTGTGTGTTAGATGAGAAAGAGCGAGAGAGAGTGTGTGATAAATCTAAAAGACGGGGTGTGAGTGTGGATGGTGCCTGGGTAATTGTGGATGTAATTTTACCAAATTACCCTTCTGTTTTTTTTTAATACAAAATCCTTTTTAATCTCCACCCTTCTTTTTTTTAGATGGATGGCTGAGATTTGTCATCCGGTATCCAAGAAAAAAAAGTTTCTTAAATAACTCTCCTCTTACTATAATTATATTTTGTAAAATATTGTATCTTGATTGAAGATTTTATTTCCTTAAAGATAAAGACTAAAGTTTATAATGGTTTTTGATAATGATTTAATAATTACGTATAACTTAGTTTTTATCCATGTTATATATAAGGGATTATTCCAACTTATAACAACACACGCAAACTTAACAATTCGTAAAGTGGATCAAGTCGAAGATCTCAATTTAGATAGGTGTTCTTTGTCCATGACGGTCTCTTTTCGCACATAAAGTAAGTTTTATCACTGTGTTTTATATTATTGATTGTTTATGTTATAGTTGGACGAATATTCGTGTAAAACGATGGTGTATAACGGCAAGTAGTTATATTTGTGAAATCGTGATTTTGGTTTGACCTTTGACCTATAACTTATGGGTCTAATTTGTAGTCATTGCGAGAAAAAAGTATATGGTTTAAAAACGAAAAATGATAAAAGTTTAAGGATTAAATAATATTTAACATATTAATTTAGTGATAGATGTTGTTATCATTTTTAGTTGAAGGTATAAATAACAGTTTACTAACATTACTCAATTTTAAGCTTTTAAGTTTTTAAAAATGTCATAGTAAAGCTTACATGTTTTCAAATAAATTAATCGACATGTACATAGTATAAAACATAAAAGAAATAAATTATTTTGTTCATCTACACTACCCATATAATGTAAGAATCATTTTTTTTGCATTAATTGACTAAGAAATAGAAAATTAAACATTCACTTAAAACACAAATTATAAACTAATTAAACAACTAATTATACCTTTATATATTAACCATCTAGATTGTCATCCTGAGGCATCATAAATGCATTTATGGCCTGACCCGTTTATAATCTCCTACTGACCCGAACAATTGACCCGTTTGAGTTTGACATTGCCTGACGCGTGTTTTTATTTATGTTCCGGGTTTTTAAATACGTGTCTCTCTCATTGAAAGAAAAAGGATGTGTGTCCCTCAAACCTTTACCAATATCAAAAGATAATTGTGAAGTCCCAATAAACAGATCTTCTTTAGCCTGTTAAAGTTTAGTTAACCTTGATAAATCTAAACTAACTATAAGAGAAACTATGATTGTAAATACTACAAGTTATGCGGAATCTAACTTGCAATACTAAGAAGAACGATAAATACTAAACTTGAATATATTGATTGCAAATATTCTGCCAAGTTTACAGAATAACTGACTATGAGATATGTGTTTTCTATGAAAAATTTATATATCTAACTATGTCATATGGTTCTTTTTATACACTAAGAAAAACCCTAATGGGCTTACAAAACGCGTTAAGTGATCATGCATATCTATTCCTAATATATCCCATGCATATCACATAAGCAGTACTAACTATATAATACTAACAGTACTAATAAACTAACCAACAGTACTAATTATACTGGCAGTACTATCATTTGTACTGGTAGTACTAACTAATATAACTAGCAGTACTAACTACTTAGTCCATTTCTTCAGTCATTAGCAGCAGTATCAATCTTTAACCAGCAGTAGTAAAGTAGTACTGGCAGTAGTAACTCAAAATTCCCAACAATTCTCCCCTAAACTTGATATTTACTTGTCAATCATCAAGTTTTTTTAGTTTAAGCATCTTGGTCATTAGAAGGATGTATCCAAACATTTTACTACTCTTCAAGACTTTCTTCTTCAGCTTCTAACTGCAAGTTCAGCATCTTCTCTAATAATTCCTTGATCAGTGTGTACTTTTTATCTACTAGCGTATTAATCTCCATAGGTGTACCATCTATAAACAGAGTGTGAACTTTACAATTTTCATGCAATTTCTATTTCAGCAAATGCATAACATTAGCTTTGTCTTGTCACTGCTTTGTCTTATCATTGCTCTGTCTTGTCGTTGCTCTTCTCCTGTTTGGATGCATCCTCTTCATTCAAATCATCATCTGAAGACTCAACCTGTATGTATTTCCTCCTTCTTGGTTGTGAGGTGCTTGACTTCCTTTGTCTTTCTAATCTCTTGACTCTTTTATTTAGTCTAAGGATCTCCACAGCTTGAGCATCCTTCTCTTTCTCCAAGTCAAGCACCTGTTTTGATAATTTTATACACATAGTCATCAATTCCTGTAGTTTCAGTCTACCATCATCACTTCCAGGTGTATAACCTCCTGGGAGAGGTGAATCATGAGGTGTGATTGGTACATTAGCAGTCAATTCAAATTGATGTTCCATCCTGCCCTCCCCACTTCCAGATGTGTTAACTTTTGAGAGAGGTGATTCATTGGTCTTTTCAAGCACTCTCTCAGACCTAGTCTAAGCAAGAGCACCCCCCCCCCATGGTTTCTTGGCGCCTGGGACTGCCACCTGTATCTACTCCCTGAGGAATGTCAACATTAGGCATTGTCGTGGTCTGGGTCCTAATTATGTTATCACTATCATGTGCTGCAACTAAGCTAGCATCAGTAGTGATAGCCCTTTCCACACTGTCACCCCCTCCTTTTGGACAGCCTTATCTGCTCCATGGTCTAGAGGCACTCTAGTCTGAGGTAACTCAGTAACCTTTTTGGCTCTCCTATGTTTTTGTGTCTTTCTGTGTTTTCTTTGATATATAGATGGAGATGGGAGTATTTGCTCAATATTAGCTTCAGTCTGAGGTTCATGGGAAACTGTTGGAGGTGTTTCAGTTTAAAGTGATGCAGTTTGAGGTTCTAAAACACTTGGTTGTAAGGTAGAGGGTGTGGGTTGGTGTTTAGGGGGTATTGCTGAACCTTCACCCTCAGGTGCTTGGTTTTACACCAACATGGAGTCAAAAAGTGGAGTAATTTTTCCTGAAAAAATTTTACTTTTCCTTGCCATATAAGAGAAAACCTTTTTACTGTGTGTAGGTGTCTCATAATTATCATTAAAAGGTTCTAGTAAATCTTTAAGCTGGTTATTCAAATAGAGTTGTAAAAACCTTGGATACATTAAAAATCTCTTTAGATCTAAGTTCCTCAACACACCATCAAAATTTAATTTAGAAAAATTAAATTTTTGACCTTTTGCTAAACATATAACTGCTGAAGCCAAATTAGTTGAAAATTCATTCCAAGCAGTTGATT
>BQNB010204709.1:0-10670 GCA_026074375.1 Tanacetum coccineum | reverse complement strand
TTGGTTCATTGATGTATCTTACATCTTTAAGACCTGATATCATGTTTGCAGTGTGTGCCTGTGCTAGATACCAAGTCAATCCAAAGGTTTTACATCTTCATGCTAGAGCAAGCTTGGATATGAAGTCTACAATAGGAGGTTGTCAATTCCTTGGATGTAGATTAATATCATGACAGTGCAAGAAATAGACAGTGGTTGCAAATTCCATAATAGATGTTAGGTTTATGGAAAAGTGTCGATTATGTGGTTTTATTATATTTTATTCTTAGACTTTATATTGTTTAGTTTAAAATAGCTTGTAATAAGGTTTATTATGCTTTAAGTAAGAAATAGCATAATATACATAGTCTAGGGACTAGTATTGTCAAGTTAGAAAATAAGGAAGGGAAGCCTCCCTCCCATTGCCTATAAATAGCCCTCTAATCTTCATTAGAGGGTGATGCTCTTGTAACCAACTCTTAATTTTCCCTCCATAATAATATTTGAATTTTCCCTTCACTTGCTCTCATTATCTCAATCTTACATGTTGATATGATTAATTCAAGATTCATGTAACCTGTCAAGTGGTATCAGAGCCAATAGAGAAGTAGAGTGCGTGATTTATGCGTGTTTTTTGTTCGACCGAGAATCAAGAAATGAAGGATTCCGAATTCGGTAGGTGCTATTGAGGTTTCGAGATTGATTTTGGCTATGATTTCGAGTTTTTGGATGATATTGTGATCTCGGAACTGTTCATTTCTTTCTCAGAAGTGTGGTTTTGATTTTCGGTAGAAGCTTGGCATTCTCGGTAGAGTAATTTTGAGTTTCGGAACATTTTTTCTTATAAATTTAGCAATTTCAGTAAGAAACATTTGTGTAATAGATATATTCGATATTTTGGTTCTATCAAAAGTCGTTTATTAGGAATTCGATATTAAACTCGGTTTTATCGAGTTTGTTAAGTTCACAAATTCGGTTCTATCAAATTTGTGATATAGGGAATTTTACGTAGTATAAAATCGGTAATAAGCTTTACAATTCATTTTACACTTTCATTTCACGGTTTAACGTATTTTGAAGTGATAAAATTGGTTTTTCAAAGATTTACTAAACTCGATAATCAAATTCGGTTTCATCGAATTTGAGTTTTTAGAACAATTGGATTATCTAGTCATCATAAAATTCGGTTTCATCGAATTTGTCGTTATTAATAATTCATAACTGTTGGATTTTAACAATTTAGGCTTACCGAGTTTATAGTGAATAATGTTACCGAATTTGAGTAGTTTGCAATTTACCGAGTTTAATATTTGAAGATTTCTGAGTTTGATAGTGTACTGTTCGAGAAGGGTATTCATTTTCAGAATACGTGTTGTTCGTGAACAGTGTTACCGAATTTGACTACTGTTACCGAGTTTGGATATTTTCTCACAAATCTCACTCATATTCGTCTAAAAAGATCCAATCTTTGAATCTTAAGACATGTCGACATCCAAAACATACCAACAATCCCTTGCTGAAGCCGGTTCTGAGACTAGGCCACCCATGCTTGAAAGGGGTAGTTACATACCTTGGGCGAGTAGATTCAAACGATTTCTTAATCGCAAGAGGGAAAACCGGAAGTGGCTTCTCAAAGCACTAGAAGATGGCCCTTATGTGTTTAGGAACATCACACCTACAGGTTCAATAATACCAAGGTTGCAAGAAGTAGAGGATCTTCAAGGAGATGACTTATTGTACTATGATGCGAAAATGGAACTCATTAGGAGATTACTTCCTTCCTAAGACTAGACACGTATAATTCTGTTAGAATTAAAAACGCATCCGCATAAAGCATCCATTATGCTTATTAAATCTATCTTAGGGGTTAAAGCAATGGTGATCTTGTTAAACCCTAGCTCATAGAGACTTTACCCACTTACTGCTTAATGGCAATTTATATACTAGTAGTCCATGTGGCCAAGTCCTTACCAATTGAATAAGAACGTACTCGTTGATCTTAAGGGTCACCTGCCGGTCCAACTAAGCTCACTAATCTAAAGGCAAAGAATAGGTCCAGTCTTGTGGTCTTACTGGTCTAGATATAAACTTACTATATGGAGATCCATCTGACATCTAGCAAACGTGGTCGTTATCACTAGGATCCAATGAATAAGGTCAACATACAAAAGCAAGTAACCAAGTATAAATTGATAAACATATAGAAGCAATCAACGATAAATTAAGCATTCGAGATAAATAAACCAAACATTTAAATCTTCATAATAATGGCTAATACCCAAGGTATTAGCCCTCAAACGTTATAATAAATACAAGAGTAATAATTCAACTAAGGTAAACTAACTGAGTTAAACGAATGATACCAAAAATCGAACGATTACTAGAGTATAGGAGATTACAAAGTGTTTCCTATGGAATTAGTAGCTTTGCTTGACCTTTTCTGCTCTTATTGTCTTCTGAAAATCAACTTTTGTAGTTAAGGTATCGAAAATATGATCAAGCACACTGAAAACCCGTTTTTAGGTGAGTGAGATGGATACGGCGTATCGGGGGTTTCTTGGAGTAGGGACCACGTTTGATATCTTCTAGAATATTTTATTACATTATATTGAATACAGCGAATAGAGTCCTCCTGTATACGGCGTATTGGAGTTTATTCCTTCGTGGTCTTTTGTGAAGTGCAGGCACAGATACGCCGTATGTTCCTTGATGGATATGGCGTATAGGATGTCAGAACAGTAATCTTTAAATGTCTTCGTTTAAGCTTCAGAATGCATGCCTTTTTGCTAATCTTCACCAAGTACTCCATAATTACTCAAATTCTCAAATACAAACTATTAAGTAACAATTCTTGCAATAATCATACAAAATGGGTTATTTACATGGGATAAATGATGCTATAAAAGTGATGTTATTTGATGTCATCAAATATCCCCTCACTTGAATCCTACTTGTCCTCAAGTAGCCTTTAAAAGTTTATGAAAATATATCCCTAAGGATTTTCCCGTTAAGCATTTATTTGATCAATTACAAGTACACAACCAAACACCTCATGAAATAGGAAGATGAAAACACTCAAATAACTTAACTAATCTATGTGGTAACATGTAACGAATTTGCTCAATTGCTCGGTCATGACGAGTATTCTATCATAGGCTTGGCAAGGATACACATCTCCACCACTAGAGCTAAGGAGTAACAAGTTTATAAAGGCAAATTAGGTTTTATTTTAAAGGCTTAGGGTTGATCATTCTAAAATTTTCTCACCAAAAGTACGACAACCAACAAGGCAGCTGAATCACACATACATGGCCGAACGTCAAGGAATAGACAGCGTGTTTGTATCAATCTCCCTCATTCGAGTTTAACCAAGGGTTAGGATGAAGAATGATATAGGGTATGGATCTTCTAACTTTCACCAAAAGTAATAAACCAACAAGGCAGTTGAATCACGCATACATGGCCGTAACGACAGAATAGACATGCATGACTCGATCACATCCTCATTCGAGTAAAACCCAAGGTTAATGATTAGAGGTAAAGGGAAATAAATTGTTGTTAAATAAAAATTCATGAAACAAATAAATTAATTCCAAACAGATTAGGTACAAGTTGCTAGATACTTTTTCCCGAATGTTACCATGATAAAGACACAACTATATACACAAACGTCGTAATCATAGATCAAAAACAACAACATAAGTTGGCATTCCTGTAACGGTCAACTCCTAATCATCCTATACTTTACAGACTTTTACAAAGACAAGTGGCGATATCTACCACTTTATACAAAACTTTACATCGTTGATTTATAACATGCATCAACGAATAATCGATCCTTCAAATAATTCCATCGGTTTAAGCTTTTAATGAACCAACTATCTTCAAACTTTCCCTCCTTATTTTTTGTTGCAATTTTTTCTAATTTTTCGATTTTTTTTACATACTAATACTAACGAAATCCCGGTGAATTTCCACCTTCTTCACGATTATAATAACTCCGGATAATTTCTTCCATGATTCATCATTCTTTGGACGTACCAATAATTGTGATGGTCGTAAAAATACATGATTTTTGACTACTTTTTACATTCCCATTCCAATGTGTAAATTTCCTAACTATATCAGAGATAGAAAATGACACAAGACATAGGAAATACATACTTTACACTTTAAGCAACTAGCAACTGATAAATAGACTTAATCTAACAGGGTAGGCTAAGGTGTAAAGGTGTAACGAAATAAATAGTTGGTGTTATCCTAAAGGATTGGCTCTACAGGTTTTTCTAGGGAATCTTACTCTTAAAATTAGAGTAAACAAAGTGGTTTATACACGGTTAACTAACCATGTAGTTTTAGTTAATAATACAACATATAAAGGGTTTTTAGGTGTAATCCTAGAAATTTGCCAATTCAAACAAGTTACTCCATCTAAATCCATAGTACTCATTATTATGGTATCGAATAGATATACCAAGCCAAGTTCTAAAGTCTACAACATCACCGACACACTCATACTTTTATGATATTTGGGTAAACATTTGGAAACAGATAAGGCTGAATCCTCACAATATCTAATAAGGGTTATGTTTGCAGGTTATGTAACTAGTAATTTCACAAAAAGTATGCTTGAAAAAATTAAATTGTATGGCATAATTTTAAGCATTTTTAATATGAATAAATAGGACAATCATGTTTCTAATCCCCATCCCCCACTTAAATTATACAACACCTCATTGTATAGACAAGATAGTCTCCTGATGTTTTGCTTGTGTAGAGTTCTCCAAGTTGAGTTTAATGAGCAAATAATATGTGTTTAAATGCTCTGGATACTCACAGACAACAACACAACATAGATTCTAAAGTGATTAGATACTTAACCAACTTTGTCGATTTCTTTTCCAACGAGGTCCTGTGCAAAATATAGAGAAAACATGCAAAATCCTATCTCAGGTATCCTACGGTTAATTAATAATAATAATAAACTGTACATGCAATCAATACTCCGTATCCAAAAACTAGGATACGCCGTATAGAAAGACCTATAAAAAGTATCAATACGAGTCAGTCTGCCAAATACGCTATATCATGTGCATGAATACGATGTATAGACAGATCTGACAATAAAGTTTAAATACAGAAAAATAAAGGACTGATAATGTCCAGGCATTTAATACGTCATATGGTATGGAGCGAATACGCTGTATTGATGTCTAGGAAGACATACTCGATAAAAATAAATAAAAACTGTCAGGATTGTCTTCCGGGAAGCACTTTTCTTTCAGCTAGTCTTTAAGTTAGACTTTTTCTTCAGCTTCCTTCTACTTCATCTCATGCACGCTTATGTGCCCACGTGTGAGCCATTCTTCTATTTTCGCATCTCAGATATATTCGGGTCCTAAATTCAAGACCCCCTTGTAGAAACTTTTAAGCTTTTGGTACAGATGCGAGATTCCATTCAGCTTATCATGCACACTCACCTTTAGTAATGGCTTGATCTTGTTGCATTGGGCATTGGATAGATGTTTAAACCTCGGATTGATCTGCGGTCATTTGGTAAGTTACGTTATCATTACCATTGTGGATAGTGATAATCTCATCAAACCTCCTTGCTTTTACACATGAAGCTTTACAGAATGGTTCTCCAAAAATGGCATCTCCCATGTCTTGATCTCGGTAGCCATCTATATTTTCCACTACTGCAAAATGAGTTACAACATAAAAATTTCTAACAAAAATAGGTACATTCATAAAAGCTCCAGCTACGTTCTTTCCTTCGTATTTAACTTTGTCCTTTATTATAGAATTGTATAACTCTCTAGACATCACATTAACGAATAAAAGTAGGAAAATTTAGCATTAACATTTTCAAAACCTATCATGCATGAAAATCTCAAGTTGTAGGCACAATCAATATGGATCTTCCAGTCAAAGTCACAAAAACTAGGATATTCATCAAAACTTTCATTATTCCTAGTCTTGATTATGTCAATCATGGGCTCATTAATTATCTCGCCTCCACAATTGTAGGGCATCAAATCATCAACTTGATCTCTCCTAAAATATAATGGTACATTAAGATCGTTTAATTCGGTGTAATCTCCATATAAATGGTCTAATGATCTATTTAACACCAAAGTCTCTCCTATTAGCCTAGCTTCTAAATCAAGTTCCATACGTTCTCTCAAACTTAACATGTAGACCCTCTTAATCATACTACTAGCTGGTTTCATACTTTTAAATTTTTTTTTTTCATCCCCTACCCTCAAAGTAATCTTTCTTTTGAACACATTAATCTTAGCGTGGGCGATATACAAAAATTGTCTTTCGAGGATCAAGGGCACTTTGATATCCTCGGGCATATCAAGAATTATAAAATCTACGAGTAAAACAAATATACTAATACTTACTAGCACGTTTTCAGCAATTCCTCTTGGATATTTCACTGTCATGTCTGCTAATTCAACTGTCAACTTAGTGTGAGCTAATTCGCCTAAACCTAAGTTAAGGTAGGTCGAGAGAGGCATGACACTTACGCTAGCTCCTAAGTCAGAAAGGGCATTATTAAAGTAAACATTATTAATAAAGCAGGGTAAAGTGAAACTCCCTAGGTCTTTCTCCTTTTTGGGTATGAAATTATTGATATGTGAAGCTTCAGAGTAAGCTTATGAGAATTATGGTCCATATGATCCCTTCTTTTCTTTACAGTAGTAACCATTCAAACGACTAGGAAACAGAAGTGTCATTTGTTTTGTCTCGTACATCAGTGTACGGTTCTATCCAGTGGATACGAAGTATTGGGAGGATCCCATACGGCGTATCAGGTATGAATCAACTTCAATAATATTTAAGATCGACTTGACATGGTCTCTCGGGCTAGTTTCAATGGAGATCGGTAAACTTCTAAATCCTCTTTCCTGTAGGACCTTGCTCATTTGCCCGATTTAGATCTCCAAAGTTTTAATTGATGCTCCTTGGTTCCTTATGGCAACATTCGTTGAAGCTCGGATCTCTTTGATCAAATTGGAGTTCTCCTCATGTCTTTTTGCCGATTCACTCATAAACTTGCTCAGGGTATCTTCTATAGATTGCCTTCGTTCTTGGTACGAATGATTTGCATTGTTCCTTTGGTAGAATCCCAGAGTAGTTGCTCTATATCCCCCTCCTTGAAAAGGTGCACCAAATTGTGTGTAGTAAGCTTATTTGAGGGTTTTCCCTTCTTCCTTGAGTGGGCAATATTTGGTGTAGTGGGGACCTTTACATTGTTCACATCCAACTTAAGCAGCATAAACTTTTTCATTCACTTTCTTGATTTATCTTCCAAGATTGTTGAGTTGTACTTGTATGGCTGCTAATCCGTCAGAAGTTTCAGTACTTCTGGTCTTTGATGTTCCATTGTGCCATTTTTGAGAG
This sequence comes from Tanacetum coccineum, assembly GCA_026074375.1. Lineage (NCBI taxonomy): Eukaryota > Viridiplantae > Streptophyta > Magnoliopsida > Asterales > Asteraceae > Tanacetum > Tanacetum coccineum. The sequence continues at coordinate 3,278 of BQNB010204709.1, read as the reverse complement.
TATTCAGCCATTTCTTGGATGGCTACTGTTGGGAATTATACTTTGAGTTGATATGACAAAAGATGTAAAAGATGAATGACCTACAAGACTAAATATTTTATACTTATCTTCTACAAGAAGTCTTGTAAACCCTAGCCTCTCTAGTATATAAAGAGAGGTAGGCGTCTAGGTTTATCATTCATTCAGTTCACAATGTAAACCTAAAGGTGTGTGTGTGTACTCTAGGCGTCAAGTCTTTGTAAGACGCCTAGGTTCAGTAGCTAGCTTATTAGTAGCTTAGTAGTATAGTAAGCCTTTGTATCATGATCAAATACAATGAAAGGCTTAATGTTTGGTAGAAAACCTTGTGTATATTATTGTTCTATTCCGCTATGTTTATTCATATGAGCATTAATGTTATCCTAGATGAGTTAATCGATCTTTCACAATTGGTATCAGAGCGGGTTGCTCTTGATATCTAGGATCTCTAAGGTTTTTGGTGTCGTTTATGATGTGACGTGTTGCTGCTCATGATCTTTTTGAAGGCCACAAGATCTGATGTGTGGTATGATGGTTTGATCGTTTGTAGCAGCATCAGAAAGTGAAGAAAGAAATAAATGACATAAGGTATTGTTAAATAAAAGGTAACTTCTATTACTACCATGTCACAATTCATGAACAGAAACAACAATACTGCTTGTGCGTAATAGCAGTATGTAGGGTCAACAATTAAATATTTTTTTTTGTATAAAAGAGGTGAAACATATTCGCTGTGAAGATTCGTTGATACTTACTGTTTGCGTTGGTCCAAGAGATAAATTTGAAAGAAAATTTAAGTCGTGTGGAATTAATATTAATATACTGGTTTGGTGTCAAATGACGTTGAATTGATATTAATTCGTTGATATCACGTGAAGAGTTAAAAAGTCAGTAAAGTCAAATGATGTTGAATTGATACCGAATCATGTGATATTAAAAGTGTCAAGGAGTTGAATGGTCAAGAATTGTGCGAGTTACTGGAATGCGTGAATTGGGGAGGTAGTTTTGGATCTCCTAATTTGTAGGGTTATAGTTATTTAGACGCAATTGTGAGCTTATGGTATTTATTTTTTTTGGTTCGTTTATTAAGTAGCCAAGGATTTTGGTTAATACTCGATGTTCGTTGAAGGTTAATACTGGTCATTGAAATTTTTAATTCTGCTTACACAAGTTAATTCTGGTGGTACATATGTTAATATTGGCTTCATGTTATGTGTTAATACTGCTGATTAGTGACAGATCAGCGACACTACAGTGACATATCTTGTGTCACTAAAGGGTATGAGAGGAAGGAGCATGGGCCTTTGTGACAGATTTGCAACAGATTTGCAATGATACAGTGACATATTTGCGACAGTTTTGGGACAGAGAAATGGGTCAGTAAATGGCAGTTTTTGGTTTGTACTGTTCGGAGATGATTATGTTTCTACTGCTAGTTTCGTCCGATATAAATGATTAATACTGCCAGTATCGTCCGATATCAGACAAAGAAGACTTTTTGGTTTATTGGGCATGTTTGGATTTCGAATGATGACGGCTTATTGTAGAAAGTATTGTGAAGACATTTGATGCAATGACTTTTTAATCAATTATGTGACAAGGGTACCCTTTTTATTTGTAGATCGCCGAAGTGAGGCAACGGTACAAATAAGGACTACAAGCAGATCGCCGGATGAGGCAGCAGTCACATGAGAGAATATGATGCTATTGCACTTAGATGTTTCTCATTATTATTACTATTTGAAGCCAACACGGACGCATTTAGATCATGAACAGTGATGAAATTATGCTCGTTTTGGTGTTTTTTAAAGAAGATTGGCTTAATTCTTATTTGATGTTGTATTGATTTTTACCAGGCTTGTGTTCCTTATAATATCTCAAGATGGCTACCAGAATTTAGAGATAACTTGTTGTGCCATTAATGTTGGTGCGAAGACTTGATTGAATCTAGCTAAAGGATGTGAGATTTTCTTATGATGTCAAAAGCTACATTTGCTAGCACTTTAAGGACGTTTACGTTATTGTGCTCAGTGTCTCTTTATAGTGATAGAGGTTTTTGTTTTAAGGTTTGCTGTCTACTCATGTTTTTTCAATTGACTACCACATTTGTATGAGTTTGACGTCACGGGGATAGTGCCAAAGACATAAGACGCATGGATTTCTAGGAGATTCTACTTATTAAATTATAGGTTATTACTCATTTTTCTTCATCATTAAATTACTACTTGGACGCCCTACTGAGTTCATGATTCACTAACTTGCACTATTTGAGGGGAAGTTGCTAATTTTCAGAGACCCCTATGTGATATGACAAAAAAGGGAAAGGTGCATGGGTATTAAGGGGAAGTCTTCATTCTTATTAGCTTCAGGAGAAGCTTGTGTTGCTTATGTGTTTTGTCATTTTCAAATTGGGGAAGTTGTTGGGAATCTATAATTTGATGTTGATATGACAATTTATGTAAAGATGAATGGACCCTACACTGACTAAATATTTTATACTTATCTTCTACAAGAAGTCTTGTAAACCCTAGCCTCTCTAGTATATAAAGAGAGGTAGGCGTCTAGGTTTATCATTCATTCAGTTGACAATGTAAACCTAAAGGGGTGTGTGTGTACTCTAGGCGTCAAGTCTTTGTAAGACGCCTAGGTTCAGTAGCTAGCTTATTAGTAGCTTAGTAGTATAGTAAGCCTTTGTATCTTGGTCAGAAAATAGATCGAAATCAGGCGATCTTGATTCGTCAAGAATTAGTGTTTTGAAGTGCTTCCTAGATGATCGAAATTCTCGTTCCGGATCCTTAAAAGGTGTAAATAGTTCCTTAGTCGAACTTCTTGTCATGCACTACCTGAAACAAGGGGTGAACAATCAGTAGGATGGGCTCAGGAGAAAAAAAACACAGATATACAGAAATTAAATGCGAAAAACCAGATCTGTTACTGCATCAGATGATCAATACGCCGTATTCAATGGAACTGGATACGCCGTATTAATCTTTATGAATGAATACGCTGTATTAGATAGAAAGTTGGATACGCCGTATCCAATGGAAGTGGATACGCCATATCGAGTTATCAACCAGAACAGTGTATTAGAAAACAATTAAAACACGTAAACAATTAAACACACAAATACACAAGCAATCAATTAAGACAGATATATAAAATATACAAAATATACAAGATTATACACTAATCTAAATTACACTAATACTAAGGGTTAGATCTAATCTAATGTTAAAAACCAAAATATCAAATAAAAATCA
>BQNB010204706.1:0-10670 GCA_026074375.1 Tanacetum coccineum | reverse complement strand
ACTTATATTTAGATTCTTATTAAAGGGTTAATAAATAGTAAAAGTAAGAACCTAAGTGGTTTAAATTTGATATATATTAGGTAGGTAACATTAAAACTTTAATCAATTAGCTTTAATAATAGTTTTAAAGGCCTTTAATCAACTAGTTTATGTTATTGTGGCTGATCTTAAACTTTGAAATCTACAAATAAATTTAAGCTACCAACTAATGTTAAGTTAGTTTGTTTTTAAGAGACCATTGCTGATGAATGTTTGTTTACTAGCAGCTCGACTTCAATATATACAGCCCCAACACGTCCTCAACAAGTCAAAGAGTTCCTTGCGATAGTAGCTCTTGTAGACTGCGTAACCGGTGATCTGCGAGACCTGATATTTGTCCATATCAAGTCAATTATCTTTCGAGCAATACTTCATCAACTGGGATCTTGATAGAAGATAATTTGCATTTGACAACTGGTGAAAGTCCACTAAAAGACGTTGACGCAAAGATCAAATTTGGGTATGTGCTTATGACTCGTAGAGTTGACTACTGATATCAAACTTGTTATATCTAATATTCGGATCCCCTATGCATGTACAAATTTGATACTGCATGTTTCCTATTTGACAGTCGTTACGTTTTTTTTAATTTGTAGCAAAACGTGACTTGAAGTATTTACGTTTTGGGGCTTTACCTATGAGGTTTAGTATGTGGTCACCGCAAACATACTTGTTTTTGGAGGTGTGATGAAAATGATCAATGGATGCACCCTTACTTTTAGATGGCGTGCACAAATGTTTTCGATGTTTGGCAGGCCATAGGTACTTCTGTGTGCCTTTGGCCATTTGTTTGAGTGAGAATTCGGACTAGGCATTTTGATATGCAGTATAGGGTGTTTGGCTAATATTGATGCAGTGAGATACGATAGTAATACAAGAGTAAAAACAGATGGAATATAATACTAACTTTGTTAATACTTTGAATTGATTACAAATGACAGAATTCTAACTATTTATAGGTTATGAAAGGGTGTCATGAACCATTGTGTCTGTTCACCAAACGACACATCCTTTCTAAATAACTGTATTTATAACTGTAAAACCTAATAACTAGAATAACTGTCTCATATGGGTCGAGTTCTGTTACATATGACCCATACTTATTATTGCAGACATTTATTTAATTTTAATCCTAAGTCTGCAAATAAAACTAATAATAATAAAACTATACAATAAACGTTTCTAATTATCTACAAGGCTTAATTTCTGGGCAGGCTTGAAATCTTGTTGTCCAACATTCTCCCTCCCAAGATGAAAGCCTGTGTTTGTAGATCTTTTAGGTGATGACTGTAAAGTCATCACTGCTTGTGCTTGAGGCATGTTCTTCCTTGATCTTTGATGATGATGGGACTGAGTAGAATTTCTGTTGATTCTCCAATTGATGTGCTTGAGTTGGTTCTGGTGGGTAGGTGGTGTCTTCCAATTTAACACCAAAATGCTCTAGTACTTCTTTGCCTTTGGGGACTGCAGGCCTCATCCAATTTGCACCATGTTCACCATTTTTCCATTGGTGAGTTCCAAGACTTCCATTGTCTATCTCTGCCTTCCATGCAGGTTCTAAAAGGGCACCAGTTTGTGCCTTTGAGGGTGCTTTTGCAGTTTTAAAGTGTGAAGTAAGAATTTCCAAGTAATTCATATAGCATCTCCTGATTTCCTCCCCATTTCCTTTAGGTAATCCCATGATTTCCCCAACTTTGTCAAACTCTTGACTAAAATGCACATGTAGGTATCCTCCCATAGTTTCAATTAATTTGTATAAGTCAAATAGGTGGATTTCCACACCATTAACAGTTGGTGGGATAGATCCAGGGAGTGATCTTTCTAAATAATGGTTAAAAAACCATTTGACCATTTTATTAAACCTGTTCCTAAAGTAGTCCCATTCCTGACTAATAATTTCATCATTTTTGATCAAGTTAAGGAAAGTAACAAAATCATTAAATGTTTGGACCTTTGTTGAGTAGAGATCCCCTTTGATTCTGACTGTGTCTTGCTCCTTGCTTTCCTTATTTGTGAATGATTCAAAGTAATCTTGTACATATTTGTTGTGCATCTTCCTCATCCTGTCTTCATCAAAGTAGAGGACTTTTCTGTCTTTGAACATAGGAGTTAGAGTACATTTGTTTCCATCAAAGTTTACATCAATTCCTTGTTTCTCCAAGAGTTCCAGTGATAGGGTATTGAGGGTGACTTCTGGTGTGTAGTGAACGCCAGGAATGATCAAATTGTTCTTGCCTCCTTGCTCTATAAGAACTTCTCCTAAGCCATAAGAGAAAAGAAACTTTTTTTTATTCTCCAACTTGGTCATAGTGAAGTTTTCTTTGATGTTGCAGAAGGCATCAAGTTTGTAACAAACATGTCTGTCTAGTTTGTTACTCACATACCAAATTTCATCCCATGTTGTCAAGTCTGTGTTCTTGATCATGCAAGTGGTAGAAAAATGTATGGACTCTGGATATGTGATCATGACAGATGGCTTGGTGGTCTTAATTCATTCCATTCTTCTCTTTGGAGTTTTCTTTTTATCATTTGGACAGAACTTTATGATATGTCCAAGTTCTCTGTATTTGAAGCATCTGTAATGCTTGTATGTGTTGCTGCTTGATGGATTGTCCAACGAAGAGTTGTACTGCATAACTTCCTTCATTTTGTCCTTTAGCATGTTTTTGCATTCTTCTGAGATTTTTGTCATACAAGAACCTATCTGTTCTTGATTTTCTCTTTTGAGTTGCCTATGAATGAATTCCAAGTTCTGTGTCCTTCCAAGATGATCCCCAGGTTTGCTCTGATACCACATGTTAGGCAAGCCATAAGTGCTTTTGTAAAGCCTTGGCCATTTGTTGAAGTGTGTTTTGGAATTGGACATTGTATTGATACAGGAGTGTTTGGATATGGGTGATGCAGAAATTCTAATGACACAGTATAAACAATAAAGCAGTAATCTTTATTGAACTTTGAATAATACGTACAAGTACAGATTCCTAAGTATATATAGTTTGTGAAAGGGTGTCTTTGACTTTTGTGTCTGTTCATGAAACGACACAACCTTTCCTAATAACTGTAATATAACTGTATTAACTATAAACTGACATAACAATAATAACTGTCTAATATGGGCCGAAATAGGTTACATATGACCCATATAATAATGCAGACATTTTATTTTACTAACCTAAGTCTGCATAAACATTTATTAATAATAAAACTATACTATGAGCTTTAGTAATCTTCTATTCTTGAGCAGGCTTGAATCTTGTCTTCCAACAAACTCTACAACCACATTTTAAAGAACTCTGAGAGCTAGTGATGGCAACATCTGTTACTAACTAAAATGAATGAAGATTTATTCAGAAAAGATATAGAGGAGCTCTTGAGGTATATGTAATTAAAGGTTTAAACTATTGCCTAGTAGTTGGAGTGTTACAAAACAATTCGATAGATGTCGAATTTGACTTTTTTTCCCTCTTAATTTTAATGCTTCCTTGTGATTTCAATTCCTTTCTAAATCTACTTCGTTTATTGTAATACATCTTCTTATATTTGATTGTTTACTACTTTACTTAACATACTTGTTGTCTAGAAACAATGCATCAAATACGATAACCAGAAATGTCATTGACGTACTTGTTTATTTGTCCATGTCATGGAGATCTTCTTGGTTTATGCCTTCTAACTGATTTCTTGAAATGTTCAGTCTTGGGTGTCGCTTAACTCTAATGGGGGACAAAACAAAGCTTTCGTTGTCATTTCAAGAGATATCTGCGGAAATAGAGGAGAAATCAAGAAAAAATGTGGGAACCCATGTTAACTATGCCATCAACTATAGTGGCAAATATGATATAATTCAAGCTTGCAGAAGCATTGCCATGAAAGTCAATGATGGTGTCCTTATTCCAAACCAAATCGATGAAACGCATTTTAAACACGAACTCGAAACAAAAATGACTGATTTTCCTTATCCTGATCTACTTATACGCACAAGCGGGGAAGAGAGGCTTAGTAATTTTATGTTGTGGCAAATGGCACATAGCGAGCTCTATTTCACCAAAAAATTATTCCCTGATTTTGGGGTAAATGATCTTATCGAAGCATTAATCACATATCAAGAAAGACGTAGACAGCAGTGATTTTTTACCGGATTGGACAAGTAGCTTATTACTACTATATACAAACCAATCTCTGAAGTACCGTTTGTCACAATCGCTATCTCATTGTCTTTTTTTTAGAACGGCAATTTGTGGCTACATGGCCCCTAGCCCAGAAGGCGTAGCGAGCCCAGACAACCAGGTTGGGTCCAGCCCAGAAGGCAATGGCACCCTTCCCTTTACACACGCGGGAGGAAACCCCTATCGCCCTAGACAAGACTCGAACATGAGACCTTGCCTAGGAGGGTAAAACCTCCATACCATTGGACCAAATGCCCGTTGGTCGCTATCTCAATGTCTACAGGAGCGCTCTAATCCGACTCAATGCACTACAACGTGTGCGGCCTTTGGGGACGAAGCGAAAAGCCCTAAAATGTCTGCATGTCTTATGTTCTGAATTTCTCTATGATGTATTTATGTTTCGTGCTTGACACACTTTATTACTATGGATTTTGGGTTTCTCTTGTTTGTTACTGCCTTGTTTTAAACTAAACAAATAAACTAGATGATTACTTTCTAGGTTTGACCTAGGGATCGTTTCGGACATATTCCTTTATCTCAAAATTATTTTTCACCATAAAAAATAGATAATTAAAAAAAAACCACTACAGCACTATAATGTCGAGACTGTGAGAGTACCTAATGGCAATTCTCTCCTGGATTTCTTACTGATACTGGCCTTAAATATTGTTTAATATATATTAAAGTTTTTTTCTTTTTATAATACATTATTCGTTGTTCGAATATATGTACACCTATTTAATTAAACGAACTATTAGTCGTCTGCTTTTACATACGGGTTTTGCTAACCACAATACATACCCTATGGGTTGTGGTTAGGCCTTATCATTTGTGTGAAAATATAATCGAAGAACTCACTATTTCCATATTTATACATTTTTAATAATTATAATTATAGAAGGTGTTGTAAAGTGGAATGTTTGCTCCTAATTAATTGTTGATTTTTCAATTAAGGCAAGTTCACAACGTACAATGTTGTGGTTAGCAAAACCCATACATTTATACTTATATCAATTATAATGGTTTCTATATTTACAATACTGATGAGATTGACCCACTAGATCAGGCTAAGCGTAGTGGCGACCGTAGAGGATACCGCCACGTCAGCGCCAACTCAGCTTTCTCTCTCCTAGATCACACAGTGACTAAACACCCGTAGTGGTGACCGCACAGACGACCGAACAAAAAAAAATTTAAAAACATTACATTAATAATTAAACATTACAAACTAAAATACGGAAATAAAAATACACGAAAAGACAGAAAAAAAATTACGGAAGATAAAAAATTACAGTAAATTAGTTTGCATTTGTTCGATGTCAAATGTGTTCCACTAGATCGGGCTATAGATCATTTATTAATAGGTGGAAAGCTATACTATGTGCTTTAGTAATCTTCTATTCTTGAGAGGCTTAATCTTAGTCTTCGAAGATGATGATCGGTCTAGTATGATTGCATCGGCATTTGTGCTCATACACATAAACAAAAGTTGCTTTTACATGGATACATGGGAATGCAACTGAGATTATGATGATGTGCAACATCAGATCTCACACCCCTTACTGCAATAATTTTTAACTAAACAAATCAGGCATTTCATATATAAAAATTTCAAGAGAATGGAATTGTAAAGCTCAAAGGAACGACAGTTTACCCGTTCAGTTTTTGTACTTTTGAAGCCACTTGTCGCTTACGGTTTAACATGAACATTTGCATCAGTTGCATTCCCTCTAGCATATACTACAGTACCTCTAACATTTTAATATTTTCTTCGTAAATGATCAATATATACCGAAAGAAAAGGTACAAACGTTGGATTACATACTGATCATAAATCCAAAACAGATTCAAATTTAATGAACTTTATACATCTTCACACCTTCAACGTTTCCTCCCATTGATACCAGAGCCCGAACGAGGAGCCAGGATTTTTAAGTTAGAGGGGAGCCTAACTTGTTTTTCCAATACTATGGAGATAGATGTTTATATTTAACAAAATTAAGAAGTTCTCATAAATTTGCTAGCGCGTGTTGGGCTAAATGTTTTAATAATAACAATGGACATCTTAAATACAACATGATATCATGCCAAATTTAATCCTGAAAATGATTATAAAAAGGTATAAAAAGACAAAAACAAAAAAATATTTTTTATACTATAATAGAAAGCATACGAAGGAAATAAATGATATAAAAAGACAAAGTAAAAGAAGAAATTGACACAAACTATTAAATGTGAGAGATTTATACGAAATATCATATGCACTTTGGGCCAATGTTTACATATAACATATAGAACTTGGGCTTGATAGGGGAGGCCCAACACCCCTCCGCCACCCTATCAGCTCCGGCTCTCCCAATCCCCCGATACAACAACGTGCAACAACAACAAAAAAAAAAAAACCCAAGCCCGATTATGGGCTTGTGGTCCATTAAGTTTAGGGTTTGGATTAAGTTGTGTATTTAGTATAAATACATAGCTTTGAGGATCAGACACAGCACACAATCTTTACCAAAACCCCTTTTATATTATAAAAAAAAAACTGAATTAGGGTTTTAGTTGATTTAAATGGCTACCAAACCCATTACAGCAGAAAAGGCCGTACGGATCGTGGTGGTCGGTGACCATGGCACCGGAAAGTCAAGCCTGACAATCTCCGCCGCAGCTGAGAAATTTCGAGCCAGATATGGTTCCGCATTGTTGTTTGCGCCGGACTACGGTTGCCGGAAGATATGTTTCCTGATCGAGTTCCTGTTATGGTTATGTACGCTTTAGTGTTTGGAGAACAGAGGGAAACTTGCCGGAGGAAGTGAAGAAATGTGATCGGGTTGTTCTTACACTTGATGCATGTGATCAGCCATCTCTCACGACTTGATCCGGGTTGAGTACATTCTTTGGGTTTTATTGTGTTTTGTAGATGTTTTACCCCCCCCCCCCCCCCCCCCCCCCCCCCCCCCCCCCCCGCCTTTATTTTACACTTTTGTTTGTTTTTTTTTTTTGTTTTTTTATTGGCTGCCTGAACGCTCGGAGATTAGAGGTGAAGACGTTCTGTATATAGTGGCAGGATGTATGTTTGATCTAAAGGACGAGTATCAGGTGGTTAGTATGGAGCAGGTGATGTCACCTATAGTGCAAAAGTTTCGGGAAATTGAAACTTGTATTGAATGTTCAGCATATAAACATATGCAAATCCCAGAGGTTTTTTACTATTCCCAGAAGGCTGTGCTTCATCCAACAGCCCCACTATTTGATCAGGAGAAACAAACTCTGAAACCTCGATGTGTCAGGGCTCTAAAGAGAATATTTATTCTCTGTGATCAAGATAGAGATGGTGCTCTAAGTGATGCAGAGTTGAATGATTTCCAGGTCAAATGTTTTAATGTTCCACTTCAACCCTCAGAAATAGTGGGTGTAAAACGAGTTGTGCGAGATAAACTGCCTGAAGGAGTCAATGAACATGGCCTCACGTTAGCAGGCTTTCTTTTTCTCCATGCACTATTATTTGAAGACACAGGCTCACATAAAGACAATGAAGTGGACCAATCTTACGAAAATGTTTGGCCTACAACAATGAGTAAGGATCGACAGTGTAGATATCTTACCTGTCACATGAAATAATAAGAAACCGTGTCGCCAGAGTGTGGAGCTGACAAGTGAAGTTTTGGCTTTTCTCGGAGGAGTTTTTGCCACGTTTGACGTTGATGGTGATGACGCTCTTAATGAACAAGAGCTAGAGGATGTTTTTTCTACTGCACCAGAAAGTCCTTGGAGTGAAGCTCCATATGTGAATGCTGCAGAGACAGACGTAATGGGAGGGTTGTCATTTGATGGATTTTTGTCACAGTGGGCTCTTATGACACTTCTGAACCCAGTCCTTAGTGTTGAGAACCTTGTATACATTGGATATGCTGGAGATCCTTCTTCTGCAGTAAGAGTTACTCGAAAAAGACGTGTTGACCGCAAGAAGCAACACTCTGACCGGAATGTCTTTCAGTGCTTTGTTTTTGGGCCAAAAGAGGCGGGAAAGTCCTCATTGCTGGATTCTTTTGTTGGAAGGCCATTTTCTCAAGTCTATACACCAACAACTGAGGAGCGATATACAGTTAATATGGTTGATCAGCCTGGTGGAACAAAGAAAACTTTGATTTTGAGAGAGATACCTGAAGACGCCATTGAAAAATTGTGGGTTAATGGCATGTAATAGCAACGTACTTTCCAATTTGAGCCGTTATCAGATACGAACTTTAAAAAGTATCACAATACCATCAAACTTTGTTAATATTTTTGCTATTATCATCTTTTGACTGACGTGGCAATGAGTTGGCTGACGTGGCATATTGAAGTCTGACACGTGGTCACCATTTTTTAACATGACATCGTAATCAAACGTTGAAGATAATAGACATATTTTGAAAGTTTGAATGGGTATTGTGTACTTTTAAAGTTCGTATCTGATACGGCTCAAATTGAAAAGTACGTGTTATTATATGACATTACCACAAAAATTGATGGTCTATAAGGAGGCTTTGGGATGCATGTGCTGATATGGTGGTTTTTGGTAATGACATGTCAAAGGAGATTCATGGATTAGAGCTAAGAATTGCTTCTTCAAGTTGCTAGTCATGGGAATCCAATGGTTATGACGTTCCTTGCCTCAATGTTGTGAGCTATAGATCGACCTGAACTTTTTCCAAAATGCAATTTAGCTTTAACATGGGTGGTAGCAAGATATCGGGAAGTCAAGGAGCCCTATACACATAAAGCACAAAGCAGGTGACTCTCAATAACGTATTTAAAAGAACTGTAGTGTGCAGCCAGAAGCATCTCCCCCCCCCCATTTGAGCATTCAGGAAAACTGAGAGCTGCAAAGACTCAGGAAGGGTATCACGGTTTTCTTTGGCTTTATTGCTTATGTTGTTTTTAGGATTTTATTGCTAATATAAAGTCTGCTGGGTAGATATTGTTTAACCTGTTTTATCTTGTGCACTTGTTTATCTTTGGGATTTTTTACATGGTACTGTGATGACACAGTGGATAAATATATTTGTTGAAACTTACATTCATATTTAAACTAATCTATGAACTCACCAACTTTAATGTTGACACTTTTAAGCATGTTTTTCTCAGGTGAATTAGATGCTTAGATTATTTGATGTGCATTGGAGTCTTTACATTCAAGTTTTTCACGGTGATGCAATTATGGGACAAGCTATTATTTTAATTTCAGAAAATCAACGAGATTGTTTTTCAAACGACACATATAAGGTCGTTCTCTTGTATTTAGCGTTGTGTATTATGAAGTAGCACCCCATGTGGTATTCCGCTGCGTTGTATGATTTTTGAGGGTGTTACATTCAGGGCCGTCTCTAAATTTATGAAATTTTTAAAGGCCCTGAGCGAAATTACATAATGAGGCCCTGCGATAAGAAACGTTATATATAAAGTGTCATCATTTTTAAGAAATAATGCATATAATTGTTAACGGGATAAAGTTTGATGCCCCTAAAATTTTTGAGGCCCTGTGCGGTCGCCCACCTTGCACACCTTCAAAGCCGGCCGTGGTGTTATTGAGTACAAGATGATGAGCAGTGGAAACGGTTCCTTGCCGTTATGTGAATAGTTTATGCTTGGTACGTATAGCCATGGATAGACTATAACGAGGTCTGATTGATCTCGTTACATACTTTGTGCATTGCAACCAAATTTGTAAAAAATGTAAGTCTTGTGATTTATACATAAAGATACTAACATATGAACAACTTGTACGATGAGGGGATCTAATTTAGTTTCGATGAGGTCCTTTTACCTTTTTGATATATAATATATTTAGAGGGTGTTTGGCAAAGCTTATGAGTTGGGCTTAGGCTTATATTATATAAGCGGCTTATGGCTTATTATCGTAAGCTTATAAGCCCACGTTGAGTGTTTGGATTAGCTTATTTTTAGTAAGTTTATAACTTCAAATGTTTGGTTTATTTTAAAGTGGTAAATGACTATAAGAGACACATGTTGAAAAATATTAATGTTAGATTAAGTATAATTGAGAGTAAATTTATAATTTATAATGTAACATGTTATATAAGCCTAACCCACTTAAAAAAGCCACACTTTTGTGGCTTATCAAAACACCTTATATAAGCTCATAAGCCCACTCATATAAGCTTAGCCAAACACTTAGTTTGGGCTTATATGACATATATAAGCTAATAAGCTCATAAGCCCATCATATAAGCTTAGCCAAACACCCCCTTAGAAATGCGTTCTTCTTAGGTGGGTGTGTTGGAAGATGGGCAAACGCTTTGGGCACTTGAAGCTTAGGTCATGTGTTCGAGTCTTGTCAAAACCCTTCTTTTAGCAACATTTGCTCTTTTTCAATAATTTATTTATTTTATTATCTATTATGGAGCATATCTTAATTTTAACATGTGGCTTATGATATTTGTAAGAATTAACGTAAGTAATTAG
>BQNB010204704.1:0-10670 GCA_026074375.1 Tanacetum coccineum | reverse complement strand
AAAAAGTAATTACGTTTTCCTAAACTCATGACACTAAAGCTCGACATGTATGAATGCAATAAATTGCCAACAATGCCCGTGAATGATGTTCTAACCCGCAACATCCTAAATCCGACATGGTATACGTTTGTTGTTCGGCAAACCGGCATAGTGAGCGCTACTCACCCAAATGGGGACGTCAATCCCAAATAGATCTATTTATAACACTCGCGCTTACAATCTAGTAATTGACAGTTCATGATAAAGGGCTTAGTGGGTTATCGCTACTTAGGCAAAACACGTAATCATTGTATAAAATGCACCATTGCGTCCAATTTGTAAAACAAAGCATGTTCTCACCCCAAAGATGTAAAACATTTAAATAATTGTAAAGCGTGGGGCTATGAACTCACCTTAGTAAGTAGTCTTTTGTGAATGATAAATATATCTAAGTATGGCAAATGAATCACCGTCAAATACCTAAGTAAATACGACCAGTCTTAGTCTACAAGTTTAGGCTAACGACTTAACGTATAAACTACAATATCTTGCTAGTTTATATATATTGTTATCACTTGTGTGGTGGTGCACATGTTTATTGTATTTGTCTTCACTTGATGGCTCTTAGGAAAGTATACGGCTACAAACGTTCAAGTATATGTTTAAGCGTTATTAATAAATATTCATATTTATTAAGTCGTGTTTTAATTCGTATAATATCCGAATAATATTATAACTTGTCCGATTTGCTAAGTGTTTATAAAAATCACTTTCGTTCATAAAATACCCTTAGGTTTTCTATAATTTATACCTTTAGTCCTTCAACTTTACACAAATTACACTTTAGGTCCTTACATGTTCCAAACAGCCCTTTAAGTTTCAGAAATGTCAAAAACAATCCCTAGACTTATAAAATTAGTTTTTTGGCTGTTTTAACCTCAAGGTTACAACTTGACACTTTTAGTCCCCTAACTTGTAAAAATTGCATTTTAAGTCCAAATAAGATCTAACAAGTGACAATGGGTTTTATTAGGCTCCAATAAGCCATATAATTTGTGACAGCTTATAAATAAGCTCGGATGAGCTTATTGGACCTTATTGGGCCTGTTAAGGTCCAATAAACAATTTAAAGGTCCAATTTAGTTTACAAAGGCAAACAAGCCCTTATTAAGCTTATTTAAGCTTATTTAAAACTGTTGGCTGAAAAATAAGCTCGAATGAGCTTATTTGAGCTTGTTCAAGCTTATTAGGCTCGCTAGCCCAATAAATCTAACCCGAAAGATATCAAAGGGGTCCATTAATGTTTTATAACATGTTCAACTTATTGTTCTAGGCTAAATAAGCACTTATGGGTATGTTTTATTCTTCGGCTTATTTATTAAGCAAATAAGCCTTGCTAATGGGCTTTCGGGTCCAATAAGAACCCGAATAGCATTTTAAACATTTAGGCTTGGTCCATTGAGGTCCATTAGCTTCTCTAAGTTCATAAATAACTCAATAAGCTACATAAGCTCACAAATAAGCTGTTCAAGCTTATGCACCTACTTCAGCTACGGTAGTGGGCTGTCAAGCCCGACGAGGATTCTGTTAAGTTTCTATGGTATATTAAGGTCCACGTAATTTAAATAAGCTTATTATGCTTCTTAATAAGCTCGTGGAGCTTAATAATAAGCTGTGGTCTCCACGGTATGACCTGTTAGGCCTGTTTGGGTTTAACGAGTCCATTAGTGGCCCGTTAAGGGTTTCCAATTGAGTTTTACTAACCGACGAGTTTAATAAGTTACCTAACCCCTCTATAAGATCAAGTGAGCTTAATAATAAGCCATGGTTCCCCACTAACGGACTATTAGGCCCATTAACGTTCGTTAATGGACTGTTTGGCCCAACAAGGCCCGTTAGTGGCACGTTAATGATATTAAGGTTCGTTAGGATCACTAGCACCAAATCAAACTCGTTTAGCATTATTTAATCGCGTTTTATCACATGCATTCGTTCTATAGGTTCTTATTCTCTTTCCCAAACCATGCCATTTCGTTTTCATGAAAAGTTAACGTATAGGTTTCGAGTATATGTGATAGTTTTCAAGTTAGTTTCTATCTTTGCATTTAAATGAAAACTTTAAGGATTTAGCTTATTTTAAATCACATTTTAGCATTTCCTAACACCACACAAGAGATAATATACGTATGCATATGCGTATAACATGCATGTTTTGCATTTAGCATGCATAAGCTCATGTTATTTTGTTATCTATAAATTAATGTGACCAAATCAATTAGGAATCAAAGAAACAATTATGATACGAATGAGTATAAGCTTAGTACGCGACTTACAATGGTCCTAGCTTCTTGAATGTGTGTCGTGTAGTAAACTCTAATTCATATAACTTAAATCCTAGCTCAACCCGATTCCTTTTTGCTTTCAAACCCTTAAACGTATAATCCCTAGCCTCTTGAATAATAGTGGTGTCAAATTTATGTGGATAGTGTCTTGGCTGTGACGAATCCGAAACCAAGAGAAAGAAAACAAGGGTGGTTTGTTTAAGAGAGTGTTTGTGTGTTTTAGGAGTTGTAAGAAAATGTTAGGTGTCAAATGGGAGTGAGTTTATATAGGCTTAAGAGTTAGATAGCTCACTTAGTCCCTACCCAAGTCCAAACCGTTCCCTACTAGTGGTTTTATGGCTTCTAGTTAGTCTCAAATGGTTTTTGCTAATACCTCCTAGTACATTCTTTAATTGCAAGATAATTGTATAAGATTTACTAGGATTGTGAAAATCTTATGGTTTGTGTGGGTTTGTTTGCTAGCCATGGTTATCCAAGGGTAAAGGGGGATCCAAAGTGGTTATTATCCAATGTGTAATGAGCTAATTAGGGACATTAAGGACACTCTTTAATCAACCTAGGATGTACATGTACTTAGTTGGGATATTAAGAAGATTTTCTAGTTGTATGTATGTGGGACGAGTGGTGTATGGGTTTTGTGTTTAAGGATTGAAAGTGGTTATTGGTTTTAGTCTAGGTAAGTCTAGGTATTTCCGAGGTGTGTCTAAACGTATTTTATTGTGAAATGTAAGCCTTTTACGTGACCAATAAAAATAAAATGCGCAAAGTCAATAATTATCTTCCTATTAATTACCTAACACTTGCTTGATGTAAACCTTAGTTTATTTGGTGACCGTTTACATTGAATGATTAATTCTAGTTTACACGATTTAGCTAAAAAGTTAAGTTAAAAGTAAACGCGTATCGGACTAAAATTAATAGTGAAAAATAATAGAGTCGTAAAATGACCTAAAATTGAGAAATGTTACACCTAAGATCATAGTATATTTTTGGACAAAAGCCACAAATGAGCAACCTACTTTTACTTTTGTGCTAATATGAGTAACCTACTTCTTAAAAGATCACTATATGTAACATACTTTCAAAAACTTACCAAGATGACTAACCAATGTATTTTTTCCCCATATCTTATGCCACGTAAGGGGTTGGTGCCAAGTTGAACAGTCAAAGTCAACCAATTTTTTGCTTATAACCACTTCTTAGTTCCTACTCCTTCACTTCACTTCATATTTCATTCGTTTATTTCCTACCATTACAAATGTTATCTTCCATTGGCTTAACGTATTTCATGGACTGAATTAAACCCAGGTCGCATATACTTGTGTTGTAGAAGACCATCAATATGATTTTATTTGTCTAGCTACATTTGACTACTTTATTTGTAGTTAGTTATGAATCCTTAACTTTTTATGTTAACTAGTTGTTATAGTTTTCTAGGCAATAATGTAGTTCATTTTATTAGATAAATGGAGGTCTTAACAGTTAGTGGTACAAAACCAATATGTATGAGCTATACATGGCCATGAATCTAAAGTAGAGAGAAGATTTTGAGACTGCAATATGACGAGTTGAGATGCAGATAGAAAGGCTTGTATTACTTGAATAAGAGTTTGCAAACTACAAGTCCAAGATGGAGGCTGACTTAAAGAAGTACGAGTCTGGTATGGTTAAGTGGAAGAAATTAAGTAATAGCATGGTCGTAATTAGAAACTTTGACTATATAAGTGGCTCCAACCCTTTACGTTGCAACAAATGTGGAAAAATAGACATTTGGTTATCCATATTGATAAAATTTGAAATTGAAGTTACTCATAGTGGTATTTAAGAAGATGTTACTCTTATTAGATATTAGCACAAAAGTAAAAGTATATTGCTCATTTGTAGCTTTTGTCCTACATTTTATCAGCTCCTGGGTGTACAGAGTACCTCGAAATATAGGCTCCATCCATTACCAGGGTTCTCACATCACCCTTCAAAGGAACCCATATTCGATCCAGGTAATACAATGCTCCATCACTCTTACGTTCTATGAGTTCATCTAGCCCTCTCTGCTTCTCTGCAGGCTCATCAAATGCCTCCCCCTAAGTTGGTAGTATCTTACCCTTGATACTCAACTAAAGGGTCATGTTTATAGCTCTAACTCTCTCCTAGGCTTAATCCTCTCTTTCTTACTTAGTGCATAAGCTACTACATTCACCTTACCAAGATGGTAGCGAATTTCACAGTCAAAGTCGCTGGAAAGTTCTATCCAGCGATGTTGATGCATGTTTAGTTACTTCTTAGTTTAAGATCAAGATTTCATCTCGTCTAGGTTGCTCAAATTTCCTAACGAGAGTTTCATTTGGTTCTTTCATAACATGAAATTTATCATCCATCTGACTTCCTATGGGGTGATAACTAGTCAATCATCGGCTAGTTTTCACTTAGGACTCATCACATGTCATCCATAAAATCTAGTGGGTGTTCGTAGGTCAAGGTGAACTGTTTCGCCAATGAAACTGCTAGTCCGTCCTTTGGCAAAATTATCATAAGCCTTAAGCTAAGTAAAAACTTTGAATCTAACTTAACTCCACAACTCAATCAAACAAGAACTGTCCTGAAATTAAGCTAAGCATCAAACTGTTATTTTAAGCTTACTGCTATTGAAAAGTTTAATTCAATTCTAGGTTTCCTCCAAAACAATTGGCGAAGAAGGTTAGGGTTTAAGTGATTCTTTCCGAAAAGAAGTTTGGAAGTGATGATTCATAAATCAAAGTTTTTAAGGGCAAAATCTGATGTCAATGATCTGGTGCGTTCGAAATCCTTATTGATAATCCGAGGTGTTCGGTTCGTTTCTAGTGGCCGAATAGAGCGTAGACGTAGTGCGTGTCCCTTCTCGGAGACATGGTTTTAAAATTTGTTAACGACGTTTATTTTGAGTAAATCATTATAAAGTTTGACCATCAATGTAGTTTGAAGCAACATTGTTTGAAGTTTTTGTTAACCATAGTCATGTGAAAAGATGTCAGTAAAATGTTATGCATCACCTAAGCGATTTTTCGTATGTGGTCTGGACTTTGACTTTCAAAAAATTTGACGTTTGAACATGTGTTCAAAAATGATTTATGTTTAAAACCAACAACCATAGAAGATCCCAAAGTTTTGTACTTCGTAAGGTCTGTAAGAAAACGTTTCAATTGTATAAAAGTTTTATCCGAAAGACTTCGGTTCGTCCATATTGGTACCATCTCCGGAACACGTACACTAGGGAAACCTCTGTTATCACGATTAACGTGAGGAATTTTGCCTATAGGTATCACTCTCTCATGAATCCCATCGTTGTATCTGTAGTTTCTAAGGTCAAAATTGTATGACAATACCACCAATTGCGACTACGCTGATCAGTGAGTTGTTCTTAGTGTGACTAAGAATGTAATCCTATTTGTCGGTTCAGATCGCGGTGTATTCAGACTTTCTAATAAAGTGAGTAGTGTGGGGAAGACATGGCATGTGATAACAGATAAGGGTATAAGTACTCTCATAATATAACATTACTCAAATTACCAGCATAGATCTGCTTGCATATAGTAATCAACATAAAGTTCGAGCTTAGTTAATTGTATATATATATATATATATATATATATACGTATATACGTATATACGTATATACGTATATATATACGTATACACTAGCAGTACTAACTTTACTCTAGCAGTACTATCTTTACTCTAGCAGTAGTAATTAACAGCATTAATATACACTAGCAGTAGTAACTTACACTAGCAAGTAACTAGCAGTACTAACTACTTAGCATATTTTTCATAAAGATTACTAACATTTACTTGTGCCGAAATCAATCGAAAAATCTCTAATTTGCACCACTTCCTTAACAACATATAACGTTAACGTTCGAAATTAAAATGGTGTATCTAAATGAATAGAAATGATCTAATGCAAAGTCGTTGCATCTCAATTATGTGTATTTTTATTCACTTTCTCACCCACTTCTTTATTTTAATTTACTTCTCACTGGATTTCCTACTCCTCTCTCTTCTATACTATATTATATATGTAATATATATTTATATATATATATCATATATTTATTATTATTGGGATTAAAAAGACTTCTGATGTTCTTAGAGTTAACTCAGGTATGTGTTAGTACTGCTAAGCATAAATTAATGCTATTAGTAATCTTTATGAAAAATATGCTAAGTAGTTAGTACTACTAGTTACTACTGCTAGTGTAAGTTACTACTGCTAGTGTATATTAATGCTGTTAATTACTACTGCTAGAGTAAAGATAGTACTGCTAGAGTAAAGTTAGTACTGCTAGTGTAACTTAGTACTGCTGATGAAGAATGAAGAAAATATTCTAAGTAGTTAATGCTGCTTGTACTCAGTTAGTGCTGCTGGTACAAAGTTACAACTGCTGAAAGATTACAACTCCTCAAGGATTAAGACTGCTAAAAAGATAAAGGTTGATTAAGGATCAAGAATATTTATGTGATAAGTATGAGATAATTTTGTAATATATACGTATAAGTTATTTGTTTAGAAGATCATGATAACTTAGGAATATATTGTAAGCCAGTTAGGACTCCTTGATGTATAAAAGGAGGTCCTAAGGAATAGAGTTCAATGTACACAATTAATATCAAATCATATCAAAGTTCATAGAGTTTTTCAGAGCTTCAAGGTTTTGTAACCCTAACACTATTAAGAGTGTTCGTATTATATTGAGGCTGAAAGTTTGGTAAACTGTTTGTTATTAATCTTGTTCATTACTGTTTCATTGAAATTCTTCTTAGTATCATTGACTAGATTCCGCATAGTCTTTGATATTTACAATCAAAGTTTCTATCATAGTTGTTTTGAATTTATTCAATACAACTTAGCCTTACATAAGCTAAGCAAGATCTATTCTATTGGGATCAACAAGTGGTATCAGAGCTTGTGAGAAGCTTTGAATAAGAAGAATCTTTACTATACACAAGATCTACTTTTTCAAGAAGCAATGGATTCACAAACTACTCAAACAATCAAGCTACCCATACTCTAACCTGGTGAGTATGATCTCTAGAAGATGAGGATGGAGCAGTACTTACAGTGCATTGATTAAACTCTATGGGAGATCATAGAAAATGGCAATGCACCCATAGTAACAAAAACTGTTGATGGTAAGGAGACTGTTATCCCTCCTACAAGTGTTGAAGATAAGGCACAAAGAAGGGCATAGTTGAAAGCAAGAAGCACTTTGTTGATGGCCTTACCTAATTAGCATCAATTAAAGTTCAACTTATACAAGGATGCTAAGACACTGATGCGGGCTATTGAGAACAGATTTGGAGGTAATATTGTTACAAAGAAAACTCAGAAAAATCTTCTGAAGCAGCAGTATGAAAACTTTGCTGCATCCAGTATAGAAGTGATTGAGCAAACCTATGAAAGGCTTCAAAAGCTAATTAGTCAACTATAGATACATAGTGAAGTCATCCCTCAAGAAGACATCAATTAGAAGTTCTTGAGAAGTTTGTCACAAGAATAGACTATGCATACTATTGTGTGGATGAACAAACCAGAGATTAAGACATTGAGTTTGGATGACCTCTTTAACAACCTGAAGGCTTATGAATCAGAGGTCAAGGGGACATCTAGCTCAACCACAAACTCACACAATGTAGCCTTTCTGTCCTCAAGCAGCACTAACAGTGCAACTAGAGCAGTTAATACTGCTCAGGGTATTAATACTGCTAGCACTAAGGATGCTGCTGATAGCTCAACTACTGTCTAAAATTTAAGTGATGCTGTGATTTATTCCTTCTTTGCTAGCCAACCAAGTATTACACAGCTAGACAATGAAGATCTATAACAAATCAATCCTGATGATCTAGAAGAGATGGATTTGAGGTAGAACATTGCTATGCTGACTATGATGGCAAGAAGATTCCTAAAAAATACTGGAAGGAAGCTGGACATGGCCAACAAATAAAGAATTGGGTTTGACAAGTCCAAGGTGGAGTGTTTCAATTGCCACAAAAGAGGAAACTTTGCAAGGGAGTGCAGAGCACCCATGAATCAAGACAGTAGGAACAGGGAGCCTACCAGAAGGACTGTACCAGTTGAGGAAACTACTTCAAATGCCCTAGTATCTTAGTATGATGGCTTTGGCTATGATTGGAGTGACCAAGCAGAAGAAGGTCCAACCAATTTTGCTCTCATGGCTTATTCTTCAATAAGTTCTAGTTCTTCTACAAACTCTGAGGTATCTAGTGACTTAAATTGTTGTTCATCTTATTTAGAATGTGTCAAAAATCTAAAAGAACAAAATGAACAATTAGTTAAAGACTTAAGAACAACTAGGATAAGTGTTGTCTCTTATAAAACAAGTTTAGAATCTGTAGAAGCTAGACTGTTAGTCTCTAAGAAAAATGAGTCTGCGTATGAGGAAGATATAAAACTCTTAAAATGTGAAATCTATTTAAGAGATTTATATATTACAAAGCTTAAAAGGAAGTTAGAATTGGCTACAAAAGAAAAAGATGAGGTTCAACTTACAGTATAAAAATTTAAAAACTCATCAAAAAACCTAAGTAAACTTCTAGACAGATAGATAATGGATAAGTGTAAAACAGGATTAGGGTATAATGCTATCCCACCTCCCTATACTGGGAATTTTATGCCACCAAAATCTGATTTAGTTTATCCTAGTCTAGATGATTTTGTTGATGTGAATGAGTCTGTTAGTAAGTTTGTAGTTGAAAAGCCTACTATTGAGACTAATGAACCTAATACTGCTAGGAAAGAAAATGAAGCCCCAATTATTAAGGATTGGGTATCTGACAGTGATGAAGAAAATGTGCCTAAGGTTAATACAGTTGAGATGTTTAATAAACCTAGTTTTGCTAAGATAAACTTTGTTAAGTCTACTGAGCAAGTAAAATCTCCTAGGAAAACATTAGTTGATAAAAATAGGCAAAACACACCTAGTCCTAGAGGGAACAAGAGAAACTGGAACCAACAGATGTCTCAAAAATTAGGGAGTAATTTTGAGATGTTCAACAAAGCTTGTCATGTGTGTGGTAGTTTTGATCATTTGAAGAATGATTGCAATAACTGGTATAATAATGGAAGATTTGCAAAGCCAGTTTGGACTAATGTTCAAAGGGTGAACAAACAAAATTTCTCTAAATTAACTCACCCTGGTCCAAAAAGAAACATGGTTCCAAGAACAGTCTTAACTAGGTCTCGCCCAATTTCAGTTAATACTGCTAGACTAGTTAATACTGTTCAATCAAGAACAACAGTGGATAATGCATGACCCATAAAAAATGTTATTAATAATGCATATTCAACTGCTAGAAGGCCTTTTAACAAAATAACAGCAGCTAATAACAGTAATTTCACTAAAAAGGTTAATACTGTTAAGGGAACAAGGGTTAATAGTGCTAGGCCAAAAGCAGTTATTAGTGCTGTTAAGGGAAACAAGGGAAATTATTAGGAATAAAGGCTTCTTAAGTTTCTACTGCTGGTTGAAGAAGCTACTGCTGGTTAAGATTAGAGAAAACAATCTAAGTCATTAGTACTGTTAGTTTAATAGTTAGTGTTGCAAGTACAAAGTGTTAGTACTGTCAGTTTATTAGTACTGTTAGTTATAATAGTTAGTACTATTAGTTATATAGTTAGTACTGCTAAAGTGATATGCATGAGATATATTAGGAATAGATATGCATTGATCACTTGACGCGTTTTATAAGCCCATTAGGGTTTCTAGGTGTATAAAAGAAACCCTAAGGCATAGTTAGTAATACAGATCTAGAAATCATTTTCTCATAGTTAGTATTCATAGTTTCAAGGTTATTCTGTAACTTTGATTATGTTCAATATATTGAAAGTTTAGCAAGATCTTGTTTTAATGTTTCATTGTTCTTCTTAGTATTACAAACTAGTTTCCGCATAGTTTGTAGCATTCACAATCTTAGTTTTTATTATAGTTGTCTTGGATCTATCCAACACAACTAAGCTTTAACAAGCTCAGTAAGATCTGTTCAAAAGGGATCAACAAGTGGTATCAGAGCTCGTTGAGAAACTTTAAATAAGAAGAACTCTAACTCTACTCAAGATCTGTTAGTCAAAGAAAAGATGGAGTCATAATCAGAAACTTCCCAAACAGTGTCTGCACTAAAACTTCTAGTACTAAAAACTAAGGAGTGTGACTTATGGAGCACGAGGATGGAACAATACCTTACTTTTACTGATCATGCCCTTTGGGAGGTACTAGTAAATGGTGATTCAGTTTCACCAGTTGCATCAGCTAGTACTGGTGTTGAAGGTCCTATTCCTCCTAAAACTGCTGAACAAAA
>BQNB010204702.1:0-10670 GCA_026074375.1 Tanacetum coccineum | reverse complement strand
TTTTCTACTAAAGTGTATATTTCGATTTCGTTCCAGTTTCTTCGTTATTGGGAGTTAAAAGTCCCGTTTTATATCAAAACGTCCGTCAAAATATAATTTGTTATATTTTGTACACCAAAGTCTAACTTTTCAACATCTCGAACTCCGAATCCCACGTTCTATTTTCTGGTCAAAATGACCCGTTACAAACTCGCGCCAAAATCCGTTTTTAGCTCAAAAACTCATCTAATATTGCTTAATATCAATCCCGTTTTAATATTAATACATATTATATTTAGACGTGGCAAGTTTCATTAGATTTTCATCACATATAACCAATTGATAATATAACGAAATAATCGAATTAATTATGGTGCAAAACAAAACGCACCCTTTTTGTGTCTGATTATCAAACCAAACGAATCCCCGGCTGTCCCGGCTGTTTGACAGCCAAACACACGCACTCGACCCGGCTGATGGACAGCCAAACGCACCCTCGTGCATATTATAACCCAAAGATGCACCCTAATCTATTGTTATCCTTAAAACCAAACAAACCTTTAAGTTGTTTCGGTTAAGCCAAACGCACCCTTGTGCGTGGCTGTTAAGCCAAACGCACCCTTAGGCTGTTTTGACAGCCAAACGCCCCCTTTGTGGTTGTTTTATAATAAAACCAACGCACCCTTGTGTGGTCACAACCCAACCCGAACGCAGCCCCTCCCTTGGCTGCTGTTTCTGTCAACGAACAACAAATGCGCCCTATGTTAATAACCAAACCCGCCCGCTGCGTTTTTGAAGACCAACCCGAACGCACCCTAGTTGTTGCAAACCAACCCGACACACTCCCGGTTGTCCCCGGCTGTTCCCGCAGCCAAAACCCGACACACCCAACCCTATGTCTTTATAACCAAACAAACCCACACCCCTTGTCGCACCCCGGCTGTCAACCCACAACCCGACACCCCCGCGGCTGTCAACCCGACCCACCCCATGATGGCGGCTGCCCACCGAACCCACCCCATGGTGGCTGTTTTTATAGCCGAACCAAACCACCCTCGTGGTGGTTTTCACCACAATAAAACAAACACGCCCTTTGTGGCTGTTACACGCGAAGCAAACGACCTTCGGTGCAATTATTAAAATCCGACGCATTTGGTGGTAGTCGTCAGCGTGCTGTGAAGTGAGATGATGATGAGATAAATGAAGAGAGAAAATGATGACGAAAGGATGAGATGATGGTGGGGGTGGTGGTAGCCGGCTGTGGTGGTGACGTGGGGGTGGTGGTCGCGCGTGGTAGCGAGTGGCATAGTGGATCGGGTAGATCCGGCTATGAGGAGTATATTTGGTCTTGGCCGGAATACCCGCCGGAAAACTTTTCCGGCGGCGGCGGCATGGTGGCCGGCGGCGGCGGGAGCTCGCCGGAGAAGATGAGAGGGAGAGAGGATTTGTAATTTGTGTGTGTATATTAGAGATGGAAATGAAAGAAATGTATAAGATTTTATATATATATAAAACTAAAGTGACAAGTTAAAATAGATTGGGGTTCATTTTGTAACTTTTTAGTATAATTTTGATAAAAAGCGGTTCGGGACTCGTTTGGGCGACTTAACGGATAAATCAACGCACGAAACTTGCGCCATTGATTTCCAAATCATTTTTCTGATAAAAATGAGTATTCGCTTGATAATATTTCATAAATATTTTATAACATTTAATAAAATATCTGTTATTTATTTTGTGAACCGGTTACGCATTGTCTGAAGTAAAAATGGATTTTAACTCGAATATTCGCGTCTTCAATAAACGTCACTGAATAAAATGCTAAATAATTTATTAAATATTCTCATTTAATAAAACGTGATAATTAAATGTAATTTAATTATTTTTGTGTTTCTAAAATCTTGCGAGGGCATTTCAGTCACCTTCTGACTGTTTCCGTGTCTCGGTCAAAACTAAAAAGTTGTCAGGAATGTTGTTTTACATCAAATTGCTTTAGAGTCCGAATAATGAAAACGTGCTTTAGATGGTCGTTCTTATAAGTCAAGCCAGACCCTAAAAGTCAAAGATTGAAATCGTCATTCAAAATTTCGAAAATTCTCGGATGTTACAGTACTACCTGAAAGAATCTCGTCCGAGATTAAAATTCGTGTATTGCTTGTGTGCAGATGAACAAGACTTAAGGTTTAATAACCATTTTGTAACATGACGCTGATAACTTTATTCAGCAATATCTAATGTTTCGACATTTCTTAATATCCATAAATTTCGGCTAGGTTGACCAGGATATCCAATCCATTAGAATAGGTATCTTAGAGAAACATCATTACAAGGTTTATTGTTGGTATAAGTGCTTTATGAAGCAAACCTCTTAATAGAGAACACATCAAAGGAGAAAGTGTAGTCGCGTGGTTATGTCTATATAAAGTCATAAATGTCTTAAGGCAGAGTCTCGTTTCTGCTATCTGTAATGTTCGATGATTAATAAATTACTTGGCAGTACTAAATAGTATCATGACTTAAATTGGTGTACTATTGGTCTGCAATGAATAATTCAACTGAATGCTATATCGACATAGGCTTATCTTGTTCAAGGTAGGTTTCATCACCTAGTTGATAAAGTTTGTACAATCTGGGACCACTCCAGGACCCAACAACAGCAGCCATAACCGGACTGATAACTATAAACAAACGTGATGGGATGCAGAGAATGAGGACATTTCGAGAAACAATATTCCCAGAATAAAGTTTAACAATTGGGAGAAGCTCGCGTAAGAGCTTATGCGATAGACGGCGGATTATGGTACTCAGTCGCTAGTTTGAGGACGAATCAACTCCATTCACTCAAGTATGTAACAAGTCTGTTAGTTCCACGAACAGTTTACAATCGCAGGGATTTGCAATCGCAAAAGTAATAACTTAAGAATGTGATAAGGTAGCTCCAAGTGAGGCCTTAAGATTCTGCTGAGTAGTAAGACACGATTGGGTCTCTAGACCCTTTTAACGGATTCTGATGATCATTGATTTCAGGTTCATACTCGTGTCCTATCGGATACCATTAAGCCCACTTATTTATAATTTCTTATTTACATAAAGAAAACGTCCAAATT
This sequence comes from Tanacetum coccineum, assembly GCA_026074375.1. NCBI lineage: Eukaryota > Viridiplantae > Streptophyta > Magnoliopsida > Asterales > Asteraceae > Tanacetum > Tanacetum coccineum. The sequence goes on along the minus strand of BQNB010204702.1, from coordinate 7,584 downwards.
TATGTCAGTACAGGGGAAATGATTAAAACTTATGGTTCGGTGATTTATAATTTATTTATTTAACTGAAGAGGCGTCCCAATCCTTTCAAATAAATAAATTATAAATCATCCTACTTAATAATTCCCGGTGCAATACGCGTACTCTCATAACCTTCAAGGTGGTTGACATGACGATGCATGTGCTCTAATGAGTATGGGACGAGTGATTTAAAACTCGTCTTTGGAAGCTGGGAGTAAAAATGCCAGGGCGAGATCACTTAGGTTCAAGATAATTAATAGTACTCGGTTGAGGTAAATAGGTAAAGGTCTCTATGAACGAGTCAAACATAGCGATTTCCATATCAATCTCCTATTACAAGTCCCGCCTATACAAGAACTTGTAACATTTAGATTCATACATAATCCCATGTAAACAGAATTATAACGGCCTTCGTGTAATACGATATTATATAAAGTTTTTAAGAAAATAATATTCTTAGAGACACTTTGTTTAAACTTACAAATGTCTGATAACGAAGTGAGACCATTGCACAACTACATGTTTTAGAAGCAGATGAGACAAATTGTATAACTCACATTGTTCGGACGGTAGAACGAGCCCATTGTGCAACCCCCTAATGTCTTAAAAATTTTCTGGTATTATATTAATAACTTTATATTAATAGGTGCGATATACGAAAAGATGTAGAATATACTATTACAATATATGTCTTTCACGTAAAGCACTGAATGCAGCACGTAATATAGCACATAGCAAGAAGCATGTATGCTTTTGAAAATGTTTGATGTGATGCACTGTTTGTGAAAAACGATATATAGTCTAGGGTAAAATATGACCCTAGTTCTCTATCAATCAGTTGCTCTGCATACCAATCTGTAAACACCCCAAAAATATGACAACGCAGCGGAATACTTGGGGTGCTACTTCATAAATACACGGCGCTAGATACAAAGATAACGACCTATAAATGTGTCGTTTGTAAAACAATCTCGTTGATTTTCTGAAATCAAAATAATAGTTGTCCCATAATTGCATCACCATGAAAAACTTGAATGTAAAGACACCAATGCACATCAAATAATCCAAGCATCTAATTCACCTGAGAAAAACATGCTTAAAAGTGTCAACATTAAAGTTGGTGGAGTTTCATAGATTAGTTAAGTATGAATGTAAGTTTCAAAATATATTTATCCATGTGTCATTCACAGTACATGTTACAATGTTTTATAAAATTGACGACCCTTTTATGTCACCAAAAGTACCAAATATTATCCGTCAGATTTTATAAATAATGCTTGACACATTTTATGTAACCAAAAGTACAATCTTTATCTAAATATTATACAAGGAATGGCATGACACATTTTATGTCACCAAAAATACCAATCTTATCCTAAAGATTTATAAAGAATGCATGACAAATTTTATGTCACCAAAAATGTATCAATTATATATTTGTCGGGGGGCCCTTGTCCAACGTTAATCCGACATGTATAACGTACGTTCTCAGTGATAGCTAGTCACCCGAACGGGGGTTGTCAATCCCGAATAGATCTATTTTATATCATTCGCGTGGACATCACGCTATAATGTTCGTTACCGGCGATAGCTTAATCACCCGAACAGGGATCCACACCCGAATAGATCTATTTCATAACATTCGCGCTCACCCTCCAAGTGATTTACGTTCATTGACGCTGTGACGTAGACTTGTATGTATCCTAATTTGGGCAGTGATACAAATAATGTATTCCCATCATGGGTATTCCCTCCAAGAATACCCGGGCAGTAATGATTGTTGGCCTCGCAGGCGCCAATCAAATCGTAATCCGAAAATCATTTCAAAATGTAAAGTATGTATTTGTGACCAAAAATGAAGTCAAATAATGTATCCCATAGCGAGCTATGCAAATAAGTATGTTAAACCATTTGGTTAATCAATTCATGTAAGCTTTTGCAAAAAATAAGCATGTTCTCACCCCAAATTATGTAAACCGCAGTCATAACAGGGGAACTATAAACTCACCTTGATCACGACCACGTTCAAATAGTCCAAATAAATCACCAACCGAATCTGACCGATCTTCGGCAAGACCCTATAATTATGTCGCTCCTATTATAGTAAACGTATTAAATACGATCAAACGATGGTAATCGGACGACGAAATCATACATATATTAATATGTATCATCTACAGTAAGAAGTCTATGAATGCGAAATCCACTGTGCGCGGCCGTCTTTAATAAACCTGAACCTACTTGAAGACATAGGCTCAAGGATAATATGTTATTGTAAGGTAATACTTTTTAGTTACGACCCATTCCAATGAAACTTATCTCAATATTTACAGAAAGTTACTATTTTTAGACTCTTCGTTTTTAGGACCGAACAATGGTCTTAAATATAATTAATTGAAATAATAGATCAACCGACCTTTAGTTTTGACCTGCTATGTCTTAATTTTAAAACAAACAATCCTCGCGGCAAAGTAAAAACGTCAGTACGATATCTTCGTGTTTCGCCGGAAGGCTGAAACGGACTCGAAAGTGCTCAAATCGTTTGATTAATAGATCTGCCATTTTTAATATATATTAAAAATAACCTATTTTTTTCTACTAAAGTGTATATTTCGATTTCGTTCCAGTTTCTTCGTTAATGGGAATTAAAAGTCCCGTTTTATATCAAAACGTCCGTCAAAATATAATTTATGTTATATTTGTTAAACAAGTCTAAATTTTCTACATCTCGAATCTGAATCTCATGTTCGCGTTTTCTGCTATTAATTATTCGTTCCAGAACGAGCGCCATAGTCCATTTTTAGTTCGAATCTCGTCACAAAACTATATATTGTATCGCTTAGTCATTAATATAAATCAGTTTAAAATATTAATATCATAATTTTATTAGACGTCGCAAGTCTCATTAGATTTCATCACATATAACCAATTGATAATATATGAAACAAAAAACTAATATATTTTTGTGGTGCAAAACTAAACTCACCCAAACACACCCGTTGGCGCCAAAGTCCGTTTTTAGTTCAATTCTCGTCTAAACTATATCTAATATCGTTTATAGCTTTATATCAATCTCGTTTTAATATTAATATCATATTTTAACTAGACGTCGCAAGTTTAAATAGATTTCATCACATATAAATTAAATCGATCAAATAAATGAAAACAATTAATATACTTTGTGGTGCAAAACCAAACTCACCCTTTTCGGTGTCACCACACTCAAACGCACCCTACGGCTATTATGAACAGCCAAACGCACCCTTGTGCGGTTATAAAAACAAACCAAACACACCCTTCGGGTGGTTGTTTTACACACGAACCAAACGGACCCGCTGCGTTGGTAAACCAAACGCACCCTTTTATGAACCCAAACAAACCCCACTTTTTGTTGCAAACCAAACCCGACAACCCAACCCCCCGGCTGTCCCGGCTGTCCCCGCAGCCAACCCGACCCAAACCAACAAACAAACACCCCTTGGTGTTATAAGACAACCCAAACGCACCCACCCTTGTGGTGCGGCTGTTACTCTAACCGAACCCACCCTTGTGGTGTTATAAGAACCAAAACACACCCCTTTGGGTGGCTGTCGACAAACAAACGCACCCTTGTGCGTGCTATACACCCAACCCGACGCACCCTTTCTTGTTAAAACACAAACCAAACGCACCCCCTTATGTGGTGATAGCCACATAAACATACGCACCCCACGGCTGTGGTGGTGGCGTGGGTTCGGTGGTGATAACGATGATAATGAAGATGGTGGCGGTGTGGCTGTCGTTGGAGAGGGGAGGCAGCGGCGGTTGGTATGGTGTGGAGCAGGGGAGGGCGAGTGAGGAGAGAGAGGTTGGTGGATCGGATTAGATCGATATATACGGAGTTCTTTTTTGGTGTTGGCCGGAAAAGCCCGCCGGAAAACTTTTCCGGCGGCGGCGTGGTGGCCGGCGGTGGTCGGAGGGTGGCCGGATATTGGGAGAGAAGATGAGAGGTGTGTGTTATACAAAAGATGGAAATGAATATGAAAATGAAATGAGATATAAGATTTTATATATATATAAAAGAAAGTGAAAAGTCCCCCATAGTCTAGGGTTCATTTTGTAACATTTTTAATATAGTTTTTATAGAAGCGGCTCGGGACTCATTTGAGCGACTTAACGGATGATTCAACGCACGAAACTTGCGCCATTGTTTTTCGAATCATTTTTCTGATAAAAATGAGTATTCACTTGATAATATTTCATAAATATATTATAATATTTAATAAAATATTTGTTATTTATTTTGTGAACCGGTTACGCATTGTCTGAAGTAAAAATGGATTTTAACTCGAATATTCGCGTCTTCAATAAACGTCACTGAATAAAATGCTAAATAATTTATTAAATATTCTCATTTAATAAAACGTGATAATTAAATGTAATTTAATTATTTTTGTGTTTCTAAAATCTTGCGAGGGCATTTCAGTCACCTTCTGACTGTTTCCGTGTCTCGGTCAAAACTAAAAAGTTGTCAGGAATGTCGTTTTACTTCAAATTGCTTTAGAGTCCGAGTCGTGAAAACGTGATTTAGATGATCGTTTCTTATAAGTCAAGCCAGACCCTAAAAGTCAAAGATTGAAATCGTCATTCAAAATTTCGAAAATTCTCGGATGTTACATCAATTGTCTGAAACCTTTTAACTTCATATCTCCTGAATGCATATACCAGAATATATATGTTGATTGTTGATACCAGAATCAGTCATTGTGAACAAATTGAGGGTTGGGCTAAAGGACACCAATCTTGATTAACACATCCATAATCATCCAATCTTGCAGATACGAGAATCAGTCAACTATGGTAAACATCAACATTTTTAGGTTTAAACCATTGAATTTATCGTAATTAAATCATATTGTCCAGTTGAATTTTGTGATTCATGACATTAAGATGGTTCAAGTTTGGCTATAAAGATTGAATTGTTGGTTAAAACTTGACTGCAGTCTTAGATGAATCAACTCTTTTTGTAAAATTTGTTTATGACTTTGTTGAGCGCTTGATTCTGATGTATGTTTGGTTTGTTGTTTAGTGTTGCTGATTTTTTGTTTCTAATATTAGCACGTTTTGTGGATTAATAGTGTTGTGCAGTTGGTGTAACTTTGGGTTTCAATTATTTTGTGATGCTTAGCTCTTTTAAGATTCTTAGTATAAGTTTGATACGGTTGTTGCCAAGTTCAAAATACTATATATTGTAATAGGTCTTTAAGTCACGGGATTACGATGTTGGCATGTATTGTCTTAGACAGGTAGTGGATCTTTCTTAATGTAAGCAATCATAGTTTGTGGACCTAATATATATTGTTATTAACATTGAATTATGTTTGCAGTTATTTGAAATGGTTGAGGTGGATAAACTAGCTACCAGTCGATCGATATCTGTCGAGATTTATATCACATGTCTATAGTAAAAGGCACCTGTTAAGATAGATCTTCGTCTTTTTGATGTTAGGCATCTATTTCAAGGTGGCAAAGAACCCCTAAAGGTAGTATCATTTTCCATGTTAATCCAAGTTATCTTATGTTTATCTGTTATAGCAGAAAACTAAGTATGTATTTATTTTGTGCGAACTTATCAAAGGATTTCATTTAACAGATAGACCGTGACGTAATGCATACCCATCTAGATATGCATTTTATCTCTAGCGACTCTGCCTATGCAAAAAGGTAACCATGTAACTGAGTAAAGCTTTTACACTTATGTTAGGGCTTACTTACTTTACTGGTCATGTGTACCATCTAGCAGTATATGCTTTATGTTTTGATCTTTTGGTGTATAAAATAATGCCATCCTGAGTTAGACACCTAAGTCAGATAAGCTAATACTTTTAGGAAGCTTTGCAACTTTATCCAGAGGGGTGTTTGGTTGATGTTGTCTATGTTACAGGGTGTTTGGTTGTTCTATTTAAAGGAGTGTTTGGTGGTGCTCACTTTTAAAAACAATTATGATCAAGTCTCAGACATGCACACTAATAGGAATCTTAGAGTTTATAATAATTAAGTTTACAGTAATTAATGTTTTGATTGAATGTTTTGTGTAGTAGATAATGCCATTTATATGCAGGCAGTGATTCTGATCCAGTAGACAACTCAATGATAGCATTACTGCTTCCTCAGGCTTTTCCTCTGCTTAAGACTTTTATAAAAAAAAACACAAAAAGATAAACCTCCAGGAGGAAAGAAAGGAATCAACCTCCAGGTTTTGTATTAAATCTTCATAGATAAAGTTAACTAGTTTATGTTGCACCCAAACACCTAATACAAGTAAAGGGTAAGTTGTAGCCGAACTAATGAGCATGTTAGATCTGAAATGCGATGTCTTATGTTTTACATTGCTAGCAGTAGCTCAATTTTTTTTTTACTTTAAAGTAAAGGATATCTTAATTGAGGAGTCAAATGTTTAGCCAGTCAATAGTCCAGTTACTGTTTGCGGTGATATTTATGGCCATGTCCATGATCTGATGAAGCTCTTTCAGACTGGAGGTCATGTACCTGACACAAATTATATATTCATGGTAAACATGTGCTATACAATTATAGGAATAATATTCTGAATACTTTTGTTAATATTTAGTTTAAAAGAAATATTTAACAACATATGTAATCTAGAAGTTCTGTTTGTTTCTTGGTAGGGGGATTTTGCTGATCGCGGTTACAACAGTTTGGAAGTTTTGGTAATCATGCTTGACACTTATACTAAGAGTGTTTCTTTTAATTCGCCATTAGCTTAACTTATTTTTTTTTGTGTCATTAGTCATAGTTAGGTCGAGTTCAATTCTTTTCCATGTATTATGTGAAAGATGTCCGTCTTTGTAAATGCTACCTCCAGTTAACTGCACAAGAGGTACTCTAGCTGTTGCCCCATACCAGTCAACCATTTTTATCAGCATGAAAACTTTCTCTAACACCTTTAAAGCCTCTACTTTTAACAACTCTGAACCTCAGTGCAAAACATGTGCACCTTTTCGAGGTGACTCTTTTTCTACCAGAGTCGAGAGCGTCTGGACTGCTTCATATGTTGTGGAGTGAACTTCACCATGTAATAATTTGACTAGCTCAGATAATGTACCATTTACGCTACATATACCTCCATGAGCGGGACACTTGGTGACATGGGTGTGACCAAAACATGAGCACCACCAGCGACTTGTTTTTTTATGTCATGACAAGTTCAGAACTGTGCATAGAAAGATCACCTATAAGAGCAGATGCTCTTGTCTTTGCTGACACTGAACCATTTTTTTAGAAAATCCACTAGGTACCACCAAAGTTCACATTTTGTTTAACTTAATTTATTTTTTGTCTTCTCAAGTAGACACTGTTATTTCAAAATTCCACCAGTTTTCAACTACCTGCTATTGCCTCTCTTTTTTTTTACAAACAAACCATGTCATAATAAGTTTTTTTTTACTTTATTCAGTGGAAGATCAAGAGATCATATGTTAACTATAGTACCTACGTTCGCTTGGAGGACAACAGACCATAAGTGTATCTCTTACCATTCATTTATTCAATTTTTCATTGATTTA
>BQNB010204701.1:0-10670 GCA_026074375.1 Tanacetum coccineum | reverse complement strand
GCGCGTTAACGAAATTTTTGGAGGGCCTTTTTAGCAAATGTGAAACACTTTCCCGGGCGACATGTCGCCCGGGAAAAGTTTTATTAAAAACGTTATACAGTTTTATAAATACTAAAAACTGTATAACTTTTTAATAATACCTTTCCCGGGCGACATGTGTTTTATTAAAAACATTATACGGTTTTATAAATACTAAAAACTGTATAACTTCTTTGAACTTTGACTAAAAAGTCTATGAGAATTTGTGCCACGTCAGACAGACTTTTGTCGTTTAGTGGGTTTTCCCGGGCGACAAATGTCGCCCGAGAAAACTTCGTCAGATATTCTACTTTTTCTTGTAGGGAAAGGTCCGATGTAAAAACACATTTAAATGCATTCCTTTTTTTATTATAAAAATTATAGATAATGTTAATCCATCTTTCAATGAAAGTTTAGATTTGAATCAGTTCCAAAAATCATCAGATCTTGCAAGTTGTTACATTTATTTTTATAAATCATTTAAAGAGTTTTTATAAAAATGCTACAACCATTTTATAAATTGATGCAACAGAATTTATGATATGATGAAAGTGTTTTGATGCAACATATATATGAAATAAATGCAAGTTGATCATTATGTTAATTTGTAAATTTAAAATTGTATTGTAATACTACGAAGGAGTAAATTTTATTAATATAAATAAAACAAACACATGAACTAATATTGATTTAACATAATTAATTACTTTCTACGGTGAATTTCGATCAACCAACAATATTAGTCTAGATCAGTTATTATTAACGAGCAATCACAAAGCGTCGTTAGTAAACAATCTGATTACCCACGAAGCTTTTACAAACCATTTCCAGTAACTACCAAAAAAAAAAAAAGATATTAATACTCAAGGAGTAAATATATTATATATATAAACAATCAGCAGGAACTCCGGTTGCAAAACGGAGCCCTGACCCGACCCGTGACCTAGCCCACAACCCGGCCCAAAGCCGGTCCAAATTTCGGCCCATTTTCCGGCCCAGCCCATTTAGCATAAATTTTATAAAATACCCCACACTATGACGCAAATTACGAAAACTACCCTAACTTTAAAAAAATTACGAATTCCCCCTTCTCCCACTAATGGCTGTTAAGTAACGACCGTTAAATTTTTTTAACAACTTACGAAAATAGTCCTTGGGGTCGGTCGTTACTTAACGAACGTCCTCACTTTAAAAAAATTACAAAATCCCCCCTCCCCCACTAACGGCTGTTAAGTAACGACTGTTAGTTTTTTTTAATTTTTTTACGAAAATAGAACGTTAAGTAACGACCGTTTGTCCTTTGCGCCCCGCGGCGAAGCGCGGGTAACCCAACTCGTTTTAAACATTCACAATGTTTTGTTAGGTGTTTGATCATAATGCAACATAATTAAAATTTCCGAACCTTTAATTTGTTGAATCGCAAGAAGACTCGAGATGTTGAATTGCAAAAAGACTCGAGACGTTAAACAGGAGATGTGTTACGGAATATATGATTACGAGTAACTTATACATTCCACTTAATATATTACAATATTTGTTATCGTTAAAACATAAAAAGCGTTTATTTTAAATATCTTCGTAATAACGTAATATGTATATTTTTTACCACTAACCCTAAATTCAACCATATGCATCCTCAAAATGCGGGGTGAGATTGACTTTTTATGTTGTGGTTCTTGTTGAGATGATTTTGACATTTTTCTTTAATTAAGCAGTAGTTTTTTTGTCTTCATAATTATATTGATTACTAATTAAGGAATTGTCAGGGATCCGCCACGTACGTGGTGATCATTGGTGGTTTCTCATGTCAAACATAGTTAAAAAAAATAATACTCCAACGTGTATTTGCTAAAAACATCACAATCCTATTAGCTGAGAATATGACATAAATCAATATTTGAACTGCCTGTTGCGACCAAGTGTGTATTTCATGTTGTCAAGTGTCAACAATATCATATGTGTATTGTTATAATACTCAACTCTATATTGAAAGCTAACAATACCGTAATCATAATATAAAATGTTTTGTAAAACGTACGTATACTTTTTTAATACGGCCGAACGTCCGAATTGGCGAATATTTGCAACTTGGTCATGTACATAGCCACTTAGGACTCGTCATATATCAAAACCACGTACTGGTATTAATATCTACCAGCTTTTGGTTTAAAATCAAGTCGTACGCTTAGAATAATAACAAAGCTATGTCATGATTCCTTCTTTTATTGCACCATTTTGGTACTACTTTTATAATTTATAGTATGTGTAAAGATATATATAAGAAAAACATGAAAAGGCTATTAATAATGTCATACAACTTTTCCCAATATTGTTTGGTTTAATTTTTTTCATTTCTAAACATATGGTCATGGATACTTTATGAATTATGATCACATTGATATGATTAGATAAAACATTATACTTTTCTTAAAAGCTTTATAGATTTAATTATACTACGTATAAAGTAGTAGAATTGTAGAAAATTTGATTGGCCAATGCAAATGGTCAACTTGCTGGCTAAAATTTGTGTTCAAAATACGTGTTAAAGAGTAGGTGTTTGATGTAGCAAACATGTGTTTGGTAGGTTTTTATAATTTTTTGATTATTAATTTGGAAAGATAAGAGTAAATCATAGAAACCCCACTATGCAATCAAACGAAATCATAAATCTAAAAACGATAGGATAACAATCCCGATATGATTCTTTACGTGCTAACAAAACATGATGCATTTTCCTTTTGTTGCTTGTAAAGATCGAGTTTTCATTACCAACCTCATGAATTTAACATGATAAATGTGAAAAGATATATGTCAAACATTGCACTACACGATAGCTAAACAAAAAAGTAATTAATGATAACATAAGAATATAAGATAATTAACCTTGGTATTGAAATTGTAATAATCTTACAAGAACAACTTCAATCTACTAAGTTGAAATCACACAAAGGATTCTATAAACTCAAAATTTCTTGGAGATTATTAAAATCTCAAAGAATATTTGAGCAAAAACATATCTAAAATCCCATGTATGATTTACATGCATATTGTTGAGGAGCAAAAACCCTACTTTTGTAAAGGGTCTGCCACCTAAAAAATGAGTACCAAAAAGGTAAAGAATTTGTGTGTCATGAATCACAACATCCACAAATCTTGTCTATATATTTTGCTTCCTTGTTTTGATGAAGTCATGGATTCTTGAAAGTGCAATTTCAAGTGTTTCTTCACTCATATTTGCAAAGCACACACGAAACCACCCTGGTTCGGAGCAATGGCAAGATGATCCAGGCGATATGTTTAGTTTTACGTCATACATAATCTTCTTCCATATGGCTAGTTCACTCTCGATTGTTGGTTCCTCCAAGTAAGGACTCAAGTTCATCCAACAAAAAAGACCGGCATTACCTTTTAAGCACTCGATACCTGCCTTTTTTAGCCCGTTGATGATCATTTCATATCGTTTCTTCAACCTTTCACGGTTGATCTTGATGTACTTTTGTGTGAAGTCTTTGTCTGACAACATAGATGCCAACAAAAACTGTGTTTGTGATGAAATCAAGGTGAAGCTAGACATTCTTCGTGCGGTTGTCACAACTTGATCGTTGTAGGAATACACTGTTCCTACTCGGAACCCTGGGAGACCAAGGTCTTTTGATAAACTGTAAACAATGTGACATCTTTCTGAGTCTTTGTAGTTTCTTGATTCAAGCACTTCTGCGATGCTAACAAATTCATCTGCGTAGAATGCTGAACCTGAGTAGATTTCGTCGGATACAAGGTGAATGTTCTTTTCGGTACAGAAGTCTAGGATCTCTTCTAAGACCTTGCGTTGAATGGTTGCGCCCAATGGGTTTGAGGGGTTTGTGATGAGTACACCTCTTACTGTTGTGTTCATTGATCTTGCATGATCATATGCTGCTTCTAAGGCTTCGGGAGTTATTTGAAAATTGTTTGAGCTTTCACAGTGAATTGGAACAATTTGTACACCAGTTCTCCATCTTATATCTCTATCGAATCTGTAATATTTAAGGAAAAAAATTTAGAAAGATTGCACAATTTGTAAAAAAAATCTTAGAACATTTACTTAAGTGTCAACAAATTAGTCTAAATCTTTTTGTAGGAAATGGTAACCTACCCTGGATAATAAGGAGTGGGAACCAACAATGCATCGCCGGGATTAGCCAAAATGAAGGTTAGAAGCTCGTTAGCCGCGGTTGCACCAGCTGTCAAGACGACTCTATCGGGGTTAAATTTTGCTTTTCCTCCCCTCACTTGTTCCATGAAACTTGCCATTGCCTAAACAAAAGAAAAAAAAGGTTAGATTTTCTTGATCACTCTATACAACACATATATAATAATAATTGTTTGTACATTTTGTTATAGAGTTATTACTTTTCTAAAGGATTGAAGCCCATGATAATCTTGAAACAAAGCATTCTCTCTAAAGCCAGAGACTTTTTGGCCCCAGTTTGATGCTTCAAGATTTTTTTCCAAATATTCTTCAAGCATATCAAAAGATACTTGATTTTCAGCTAGTCCCATTTGAATGACTCCTGAAGGATTATTTATTTCATGGTATGGATTCTCATCATATGCCTTCCACCCTGCGAAATATGGAGAGTCTTCTCCATGTGTTTCTGAAGTTGCTATCTTTGATAGTTCAACACTTGGTTTTACAATATCTATAGGCATGATTACAATATATTCTTTGCTGCAAATGAATAGTTTTCTTGAATTCAAGTTGTACTGAAAGTTTTATGTTCAAAGAGACTTTTAGAGAGAGAGAGATGAAGAAAGAAGGAATGATGTGAATAAGAAAGTGTTTGATGAAAACATTGTCAAACTATCCCCTATATATAGGAACTGCTTGAACTCACAGTGAGCAAACATTGTGGGGCACACTTGCAACATGTCAATATAAATTATCTTATGAATACATTGGCAAATGAATCAATGATTAATTGTTTAGAATAAGGTAGCAAGATCAAAACCAACCAACTAAAAATCTAAATTTTATTACCAATCATATTGAATGAAAAAGTTCAATCATCACATTATCATGTTTTTCTACGTGTTGTAAAGTTTGTGGAATAAAGGGATTTGGTTTTTTGATCCGCACCTAAATTTGGAAATAAACTTTAAAAGAAATATATAACTGGGATAAGTAATTAATCGTATTGGACTGTTAAAGTCATTACTAAATTAAATAGTATGCCGTTATCATAAAGTTTACATTTAGTTAGGTCATTTTGCATTTGGCCGTTAAAATAAGTCGTCAACACAAATTTCTATTTGACTTTTAAATCAATGTTACTAATGTGTTCCCATGAAAGCCAAAATCACAATTAAATTTGGCAAGCTTAACAGATTTGTGACACATCTAAAACACGTCTTCTGACAAAAAAACACGTACATACACATATGCCTAAGTTTAAAAAAACGCAAAAAAAAGTATTAGAGTATATATTATAAAAATGCTAAACATAGCCATAAGACTTACGTTTAACATGTTAGAACTTGTATTATTGTTATCGTACCACAAGAAAAACCACTCACCCCTCACAAATAACCACATCAAACGTATTGAACATACAACTACTTATTCATAGGGCTGTAAACGAACCGGACGAACACAAACAAAGCTTTATTCATGTTCGTTTATTTAATTTTAACCGGCCAAAAAACGTACACGAACGCTTAAACGGACGAATTTTCTTGTTCATGTTCGTTTATTAAGAAAATTGGTTGTTCATGTTCGTTCATTAAAAAACTAGTCGAGCGCTTAACGACCATAAACGATCAAACATAAATAGACGTAGACAAACAAACATAAAGTTGACTAAATTATGCATAAACTTTTGTTTAATAAATGTTGTTTTGTTTAAACAAACCAATTTTAAAAGTATCTAATTAAAATATATGATATACGAACATAAAAAAATTAACGTACATATACGAACGTTAACGAACGGGTTATCAAACGTTCACGAGCATAAATGAACGGACACGACTTTTGTTCATGATCGTCTCCATTTTAACTATACGACGTAAAATATTGTTCATGTTCGTTCATTTAATAAATAAACGAACATAAACGAACTTATTACCGAACGGTCCATGAAATGTTCACTGAAGGTTCAGTTCGTTTACAACCCTACTTATGCATGTTTTATTTTCTTTAACTATATATATAGCCTTTAAGGTTAAATATAGCAAAACCCTGTATGCAATTATCTATTGTTACTTTGAGAGTTGAGACACAAAAGATCTTGAAAACATATATACTACAAGTCTGATTAATTTCAAGAATAGACTAATTACTATACCGAGAAGTCAAAAGTGTTTGCTTAGAAACTAAAATGTCTCTACATCGACCCAACAACTTCTAAATAACAAATTACGGGTTTAATTAACTTTAGAATAGCCTCTCTAACAAGTCAAGAGACAACACGTCCATGTCTAAATTTAAATATCAACTACTTAATCCATATTAGGCTTTATAAAATGCGTTAAATATCCATATTTAGGCTTTTGTTAACAATTATTTTAATATTTTACAAATGTTTAGTTAGTAATCAGCATCTCAAAAAATCTAATTAAAAACTATAAAAAATGCATACTACTAATTACTACAATACTTCAATCTCTACATATTTGTGAAACAACACAATCTTTGACTATAACTTGTTTGTGATTCTAACTAAACTTCTTGAAAAGAAACTAAAACTGAATATTTAAATAACTATGCATGCAATTCTATAATTAGATAATGTTACTCATGCCTCACGAGTCTATTATTTAAATAGGTTTACGTTAATCAAGCTCTAATCCGCATTACCGACGCTAATACGAATTGTTGCTTCAAGCGTGGCAATTTAATATTTGTTTTCTCAAATATTTATTTGTATCTTAATTTTGCCGTAGCTGTGTTTTGTATTAAAAAAACAGTGGACTTCATATTTTTCTTATTAATATATGTTCATCAACTTTCTCTTTGAAGATTAGTTTATTATTAGAAGTTAAGTTAATTAGTCTGGTTAAACTCACTTAAAGCATGATTACGTGTGGAACATTAAGACATGATTTTTTTTCTTCACAAAAAGCTAATAAAAAACACTAGATAAACACTTGTCAAACTTTTTTTTTACATGTAAAATTGTGCATTCAAAATCTTGAAAAAAACAAAAAAGCTATCACTTAAACTTTTGTAAATTTTTAATATTAAAAATATAAATTTTTTCACAAAAAGCTATAACTTGTATATATACATGTACGGACAAATTTTATAATACAAATGGTTCGTAAATTTTTATTTGTTCTTAAATTGATTTTATACTAGTAGTGACTAATGACTATACAACACGAGTGTAGAATATGGCGGTTCCTAATTTTTTTATTCTCAAATTGTTTGTGGAATGAGGTTTGTAATTTGCGCTTCGTCGCGGAGCGCGAGAGATTAACTGTGCAACGGACCGATAAACCTATGAATTATTTGTGTTAATCGTTTCTAAATTTTTCTTACAAAAATAGTCCTTCACGTATCGTTACGTTGCAAAGTTAGTCATTAAGGACTAACTTTGCAGCGAGCTGATAACCTCATGGACTTCCCGTAAATAATTTAAAAATATATGTCAAACTTCAACATTTTTTATAATGTTGTACGTATGCCAGAAACAATGTAATATTGGCTCGTTTTGTTTGCAGTTGAACGATCTTTTTCAGTGGCATATTTTTTCACGAATAAATCGATAGATACACGTTTCATACTTGATAAATAAATTTGTTATATAAAAAAGTCGTAAATAGGTAAAAATTAAATGTCTTTTTAATAACTTTTCGCATATTTGAAGATGCATTTTGTAAAAAAAAACTTTTTTACCTCGAGTGTGGTGTGGTTTTTTTTTTTATTGAAACACGGTTTCAAAAACATTGTTAAATATAGATAACAAAGCTCAAACAACATGATGTTAGATATGATAGATTACAACAAAAATGAGATAAAAATGCCAAGAAAAAATGACTTGTTAAGTAAGCTCATGCCAGCAAGCTTCAATTAAAAAAAATAATGGCGTTTGTATCTTTTTACGTTAAATACATTGTTTGTATGTATGTACTGCGTATGTGTTATATATTTGGATAAGTAAATAAGAAAATAAAAGAAAATTTAAATATGAATAATGTTTGAGATAATTGTATAAAAGATTAAGAGTTATGCTACATCCACAAACAAACATCCACAAAATGAGGTGGCATGTTTTGATTGATAGGTTTTTAAATACTTTCTCTCTCTTCTCTTTGATTAACCCAATCAAAACATGCCATCTTATTTTGTGGATGTTTGTTTGTGGATGTGTTTGTGGATGTAGCATAGCTCAAAGATTAATAAAAAGGTAAAAACATTAATAATTAGTATAATAATTAAAGTGTTATTAATGGTTACTTAAAATTCATTAATGATTACTAATTAAAAAATTTTTTGGGTAAAAAGGACTTACCCCGGTAAAATATATAAATCACCCAAGCCAATAAGTACAATGGAATGTGACTGAGTGACACATTAACCTCAAGCAATCCTGCTTGAACAGCCTAACATCGAATGACATGCCATTCGATCTACAAATCAATTACAAAACCAATAACACATGGAATGACATGCCATTCATGGAATGTGACTGATTACTAATTAATTGGTGTCCATATAGTAGAAATATTGTGTGAGAAGTGATTTGTGCACCATTTTTTTTAGCCATACGCCACTAAATGACATCGATGATGCACACAGTACAACACCGGTATGCACGATTAGTGGTGTATGGCTAAAAAAAATGGTGCATAAATCACTTCCCATATTGTGTCCATTTAGCAAAACCCGACACAACTTGATACATTTTAATAATAAATCCCAAAGAGACTTTTGAGTTTCTCAAAACAGTTGTATGTTTTACAAATTTAGGCAACGAATGATTGTATTATATATATTTATTAATCTAATCAAGTATTAAGTAACAAGTTTTAGATTAAATTTGATGTGTTGATTACCGAAGAGCTTGTGACCATGTCGTATTTCTTGTTGCGTTAAATGGTCTCTAATCAAATGATTGTGGATTAAACCATGCTTAAAACATGTGAGATAACTTGTGTGTATATTATAAAATATTTAATTGGCGTTAAAAAAATCGAAGTTACTTTTTTAGTGTAGTTTTTAATTACTAGCAAAAGATATTTCAAGGGGACAAAGGACATTTGATTTCATGAAAAAGTTAGACAGCATTTCTAGTATCAGGGCTTTTAACCAAGAGTATATTTGTGTTGTAAAAAAATCAAACATTAGGAAGACAAATCCAATAGTAAACAGCTAATTGTGTTGTCCTAAATTTGCAGTCAAAGGACAATGTTGGATTCTCTCAATAATGTTTCATGCACTTTTTCTTAGGATCTCCAACAAAAAAACACTTAAAATCCCCTTAATTAGTATCAACTAGACTTAGGGTTGTTGGTAATTATGCTTTTATGTTATGTTGTTTTGACTTTGTATCATAAAATTTTGTTTCTATCAAAATACTATGACAACTTGTGCTTCTGAAGATGTGATTATCTTTTTATTCACAGCTAGTTTTCTTGCAACAACTCTTTACTAGTTTTGCTTCTTTTAGTAATTGACTTTGTCAAACACTCTAAAAATTGTTATAAAATTATGATCACAGAAATCTGAGAGTCGTGTAAACACTTTCAGATTGAAGTATTTCGATGGTTTTATCGAAATCTCAAATCGGATAAAACTCAGATTAAGAATCGAGAATATGTTTTGTTGTTATGAAAAAAACGAACCAGAGATAGATTGATAATATATGTGACCAACAAAACTGAATATCGGTTGTAACTGCCATAGCAGTTATTTAACTACCGAATTAGTTAAATTAAGGGGCAAAAATCAAGTCCATAATTCCGAGAATTTTATTTTCAAGTCCATAATTCACAATTATACATTGGTCAACTGGGTCAACTGGGTCAATCCATTACACTTAAATCATATTGGTGACGCAAAATCACCAACAAAAATAATCACTAAAAGTACATCGTGGTAATAACTATTGCAACACACTAGCTACATATCTTCTTTGCAAGATTGGATGTTTCATTGAGTAATTTCGCCAAGAAAAAATCAACCAAAAACAATGGTTTAACAAAGAAAAATGATTCTCATTACTTTTAGAAGAATAAAAAAATATCACATCTAGTAATTTAAAAAGAAAAGAATCTTGTGGCAAAGATATAGGGTATACTCCAATAGAGCATCTATAAGAGTAGTTAAAATATTGGTTATGTCACAAGATTTCATAGTTTAACAACTAGATCAATTTCCTCTTATCTTCATATGCCCATATCTCTTACCAAATCCTCAAGAACAACATCCAGCCTGTTTCTACACTTTAATTCTAATACAAACCATATCAATAAATTACGAGTACAACATATGAACCGCGTATAAAGATTTCAATACATCTAACTACATTACATGTTGTTGGTTGATAATATATTTTTCTGTGTTTATAATTTGTGATCCAAATTTCTCCACATACATATTAATAGTTTCTAAATAAAATCATAGAAGGTCCTTTGTCTTTTGTAATAGAAAATCAATTACTATAAGG
>BQNB010204700.1:0-10670 GCA_026074375.1 Tanacetum coccineum | reverse complement strand
TTTAAACAAATACCTTATGTTATGTATTTATAATACACTTATAATTATAACCTAAAGTTTTAATGTTAAAGACTTATTATTCAAACTTAGGTTATATTCAAAATGGTGAAATAAAAATGTAAATCAAATTTTTAGGTTTTACACGCTTATTCAAAAATTATTTGCCATATACACACTTCTATGAATTTTATATAATCAGAAAACACACACACATATATTCATTTATTTTTATCTTATATATATACTCATGGATCCACAAACGGAAAGAAACCTAGAAAAAACAGAAAATACAATAACATTAAATGAAAGAATAGAAATAAATAAAAATATAACAACGTTAAGTTGAGTTTAGTGGAATTAAACTTTTTCAGGGAACTTCTCATGATTCATTGATGCTTCAAAGCAATCTCCAAAGTCAATATGCAAAATCTTCCCACTATATAAGAACATCCAGACACCCAGCAATATTTCAAATATCATAATTTATATATATGCAAGTGCACGGTCATTATCAGGTACCTGAAGCGATGCAACATAAGATTACTCGGGTGTCGATCATCTAAACTAAGAAGATAACCAACCTGTAACATGGGTCGTTAGTTTCTTAAAATATTTATAAACCATATAATGATTTATGGATTCAATATAATAGTGATCGCAAAAGAGGACTAAAATAAAGATAACGAACGTAATAATGCATCATTCACATAATCAATAGACGTTTGTATTTGTGTAGAAGATAATAGAAAGAGGGCACGTCTTTTTAAGAATTGCAGCAATTAAAGGTATACAACATCTAAAACTAAAATAATCATTGCATGCGTAAATCGATGAGCTCATGAGTGTATGGAAAAGATTCATCAAGAAAGGCTGGAAAAAATATGAATTTAACAGTAGGAAGAAATCGAAGAACAGATCTGCAGTAATTATGGTTTTGAGTGATTAGTTACCTATATCTTGTCTTGATATATTAATGAAAAAGGAGTTTAGTAAAGTTGTATAGCGAATGAACACATTTGTAATAATATAATAAGCTATACGTATGTATACTTGGATAATTATGGAGTATATTTTAATATACTTTTAAAAATTAAAAGATATCCTTGATATATTTTTGAAAATTAAAATATATCAACTGGTTTTTTAGAATATATTATTAGAGTTTTGGATAATAAAACACAAATGGTGGCTTAACTTAGTTGGTAAACTTGATTGGAACTTAATAATAGGTCACAAGTTCAAACCTTGCTATGAGCAATATTTTTTAAAAAAATCTGAAAATTAATGCAAAATGTAGGGGTGTGCACGGTTCGGTTTGGGTCGGTTTTTGGCTAAAACCGAAACCGAACCGAAATATTCGGTTTTTATAAAACCAAAAACCGAAACCGCTCGGTTTTTGGCGGTTCGGTTTTTTCGGTTTCTCGGTTTTTGCGGTTCGGTTTTTCGGTTTTTTCGGTTTCAAACCGTTTATATTTGGTTGTGGCTAATTTATATTAATAAACTTGTTTTACATAGAAAATTGGTTATTTTTTATAAAAAAAATTTGTCGATATTAGCCTAATAATGTTTATACAAAATTATACAATTATACACATATAAATGAGAGAAACACACGTGGATGTGAAAATACACATAGTATGATCATTGTCATATATGTAACGATATATTGTCAAGTAAACACACGTACACGACAAACACATATATAAACATTAACATAATACATATATTATAATTTCATCCATAAAATAAATATAAATTTAAAATTTTGATTTATTATTTATTTATTTATATTACATTAATTATATATTATTATAAAATTGGTTTGGTTCGGTTCGGTTTTTACGGTTCGGTTTTTGGACAAAAACCAAAACCGAACCGAAATTTTTCGGTTTTTGAAAAATTAAAAACCGAACCATCGGTTTCTTGTTTCGGTCGTTTTTTTCGGTTTTTAGTTCGGTTTCGGTTTCTTTTGCTCACCCCTAGTTATTATTGGTACCCGACTCACTCAAAAGTATCAAAAAGATACAAAAGATTCTTTTTATACTCTATTTTTCACAGTATAACGCAGTTTTATATCACGTTCCGTTTCGTATTTTTTGATAGTTTCATGCTTTTGACTTGTTAAACTTTATAATTTTTATTCCGCACTTTCGGTTTTACAGTTTTATAATATAAACAAAATTATAAAAATTAAAAAAAAAATTAAAAGATAAAAAAAAAGGAAAAGGTAAGATTGCTTTTTATTGGGAGTATGTATAATTTAAAGGATGTGATTGCACACTCTCATTATTGATTGACCACACTCAAAATGTGTGTGTGTTGCCATTTATACCTCTAAATTACTTAGTAGGGTGTGAAAATCAAGACACAAATGCAAAGGGTAAAAATGGCATGACACATAATTTTGAGTGTGCAAATAAATTAAAAGAGTATGCAAATCACCTCCCATACTTAAGCCAAAAAATTATCCGCACAATTATATGTCAAGTGACTTGAACAAACTATATACCCAATATTTAGTATTTACTTTCTTTAAAATATTTGGTTAAGTAAAAGTTCAAAATTAAACTAAACAGGCATGAACAAGTCTTTTAATAAAATTACGATCTACGTCCGTTTCTCTTAACCAAACACCGTGACATATATATTTACTCGATCAAGCTTTTGATAAAATTACGCTACTAGAGTTGGAGAAAACACACGTTTTTTATACTTTTATGAGTCAATAACTGTACAATATCTTTAACATTGAAAATGTCAAGAAATATATTATAATACAAATTCAATTACATAATAAAAGTGAATTTAACTTATATATTTATGGGTTTTGCTAAACTCTGCCCACCAGGCAGAACTTACGGCGTAGTTAATACACACAAACTTTCATAATTAACAAAAAAATGCATTGAATACACATTAAATAAACTTATAAATTATTATATTTGAATGTGTATTTTTTTTTTGAACATCAGCTTTATTAAACGACTAGCAAGGAGCTAGAATTAGACAATTACAAGATACGGGTTTTTGAGCCAATCGATCCATTTGAACGAGGCTTTACATCTAAACTTACACCAATAATAAGAATTAGAAACAATGTTATCAAAAATCCTCGCATGTGAAGGAGTATCCTTCTCGAAAAGAATCTTGTTACGGAACATCCAAACCGACCACCATAAACAATAGAAGATGCCTTCGAACACCGCTTTGAGATTTGCCTGAAGCCTAAGAGATACCAACCAAGTGTACCATTCCTCATAAGAAGAAACATCAACGTAATCCACATTCCACCAAGACGATATTTTCCGAGCCAACTGTCTAACCAAATTACATTGGAAAAAAATATGACAAGAAGATTCCGCCCCACTGTTACAAATAGGGCAAACTATCGAGTCAATTTCAATACCGCGACGAGATATATTCATTCTAGTGGGCAGGCCATCCATTTTTATTTTCCAAGCCATGATGTTCACCTTAAGAGGCACAGATTTAACCCATCTCGTAGCCGAGTGAATAACAGGAAAACAATTAGCATCAATCACTTGCCGAATAGACTTCACCGAAAACTCCCCTGAATTTTCAAGCGACCAAACGTACCTGTCAACAGCAGATGAGAGGGTAATCGTGCTAACCAACCTGGAGAGATTGTCGAGTTGAAATTCTTCCACACCACTTCTCGGATTCCGACGAAAGGAGTTAACTAAACTGTAATCAATCAGTTTCGTGTGAATAGTTACATTCTGATGCCTCTCCAACGCGTACAGACGAGGGAATACATCTTTCAGAACGCCTTCATTATGCCATTTGTCTTTCCAAAAACTAGTATTGTCTCCATTTCCTATCTTGATCCGAATATAATCAAATATGTTGACACCTTGATTCTGTAACTTCTTCACTTCCTGCACAATAGAGGTCCACGTAGATCGAAAACCCCTTCTCACATCAGTGATCAAACCCCCCTCAGGACCATGAATGGCCTTAATCACTCTAGACCATAACAAAGATTTATGTGCAAAAAATCGCCAAACCCATTTGCACATTAAGCCTCTATTAAGCGCATAAAGACTGGAAACCCCCAAACCCCCTCTTTCTTTAGCTGTGAGAACCTTGTTCCAATTCACCCATGATGCTTTTTTACTTCTAGGATCGTGACCATGGAAAAAATGACTCCGAATGGATTCCAGCAAATGGAGAACACTCGAAGGGACTTTATATATAGACATATGGAAGATCGGCGTCGATCCTAACACCGATTTAAGAAGAGTAAATCGACCACCAATAGATAACGTTTTTAACTTCCAATTCGACAAACGGGACTTGATTTTAACAATGACCTCTTTCCAAGCGTGCACTCTAGACATATTTTCACCAACTTTCGTACCTAAATAAAGGAAAGGAGTATTGAGAACAAGGCACCCAAGTTTAGAAGCCGCACTCTTAATTCTGTCAGCGTCCACGTGAATACCCATAATCTTGCTTTTGCACAAATTTATCCGAAGACCAGAGACACGATAAAAGCATTCCATCACATGAACAAGGGTGTCAATATTAGAATCATTCCATTGCCCAAGAAATATTGCATCATCCGCATAGAATAGATGTGAAATATTTAGCGATGAGCTAAGCTTAATACCAGTAAACATGCCCACGTCCACCACACGTTGAAACGATATATGTAAGCTTTCCATTACAAGGATAAATAAAAAAGGGGATAGCGGATCACCTTGCTTTAGACCTTTGTAGAATTGGAATTCCTCCGTAGGACTCCCATTGACAAGAATTGAGCCTTTAGACGAATTAAGGCAGTTTTGAATCCATCCTCTCCATTTGATACCAAAACCAAATTTTACCAATATATCATCCAAGAAATCCCATCGAACCGAATCGTATGCTTTCTCAAAGTCGACTTTGAAAATAAGGGATTGTTTTTTCCTCCTACGACACCATTGCATAATCTCATTAAGGATAAATGGACCGTCAAGGATTTGTCTCTCCGATATGAAAGCCGATTGAACCTCATTTACAATATCCCCAAGAACACCAACAAGACGATTAGTCAAAATTTTGGCGATAATCTTATATATACTCCCAATCAAGCTAATAGGGCGAAAATCCTTAACCATGTTGGCATCGGGATTCTTTGGGATCAAAGCAATAAACGTCGAATTACATCCCTTCGGGATTTCACCACATGTGAAAAAATACTTAATCGCCTCAAAAACATCGTTTTCAATAGTCGACCAAAAGTGTCGATAAAATCCAAATGTGAAACCATCTGGACCCGGTGATTTGTCTGTTCCGCAATCCCACACCGCCCTTTTGACCTCTTCTTTAGAAACCATACACTCAAGGTCTTTCTGCTGATCAGTCGAAAGTGAATTCGGAAAAGGCATATCAATATGAGCATTCTGATCCGGAGGCTTATCAAACCTGTTTCGAAAGTGCTGAAAGAATTCCTGTTTCACAGCCTTCGGATTATCAGTCCACGTTCCATTTATCATTATACCCCGAATATTCAATTGGCTACGTTTCTTGTTAAGCATGCCATGAAAAAACTTCGTATTCTCATCTCCTTCTACATACCATTTGATCTTAGCCTTTTGAGCTACTTCCGAAGCTTGGGCCTTATTCACTTGCTGTAATTTACCAAGAATCTCCAAACGGTTGTTAACAATCTCGTCCGATCCATTACCTTTATCAATCAATTCATCCAAGATCCGTAGTTCTTCCTTGAAATTAGTAACAGAACCTTTGGAATTGTTTCTGTAATCTGCATACCAAGCTCGGATTTTCACCTTGAGGAACTTCAACTTACCACACAAGTTACGCATAGCATTTGAATCATCCCCAGGAGCATCTTTCCAAGAATCTGTAACAAATTTATCAAAACCATCCACATCAAACCAAAAGTGAAAAAACCGAAACGGAGTCGGGCCATAATCAAAAGATGCTTCACGAAGTAAAATAGGGCGATGATCCGAGAGAAATCTATCCAGAGTAATAGCACTTATATTAGGACATGTGTTTAACAAATTTTCCGAAACGAGAACCTAACCAACTTGCTCATTTTAGAACGATTTGTGGCAACAAAGTATATGCCCTACCACCAAGATGAACCTCTTCAAGCCCACATGCCGTTAATAATAAAATTATTAAAAATATCCGCACCATGAGCATTGAAATTCGATCTAAATCTGTCCGATTTGTATCTAACTTCGTTAAAATCTCCCATCATCACAACCTCACCGGCCCATTGGTTCGATACATGAGAAAGATAATCCCATAATAGCCGTTTATCTCTAACATCATGTGGCGCATACTCCACAACAATAAAGGAAATAACTATCCCCGATTTAATCCACACACCATGAACAATGACAAAATAATCCGACACAGTAACACTGTCCTTACGAAACGAATTTGGGTCCCAAATACAAAGAATCCCTCCAGAATTACCAATAGAGTCACTATGAACGTAATCAAAGTTTACATTACCCCAACAGAGTCTCACACTAAGTAAATCAATAGACTCCATCTTAGTTTCTTGTAACCCACAAGAAAAAAAGAAAATGAACTCACTTTATTCTTATAACCAACTCCCGTTACCCAATCTTTTTTAGCCTTTTGGGTCGAGGCCTAGAACATAGTAAAGAGAAAAAAAAAAAAAAAAAAATTAAAGACAAAAAATTCATCTATTAACCCCGTACCCTCCTTGTGATTCAATTATTTTGGTAATATCATTCGCACACCCATCCATATTATACCCCATTGTTATACCCACCTTCACAATTTCCTCCATGACACTTAAGATAGATCCACCAGTACGTGGTATTTCAGACATCTTGAATTTCCTTGAACCTGTAGAATTAGTTTTAGCACCATCACTATTCCTGTTATCTTCACGTTCAACCTGATGCACAGACTCATTATCACCATTTAACTGATTATCACTTATATTCTGGACCTGATCATCCTTTGACTTTGAACCATTCTTTTCCACACTAGGAGTAAAACCGGGAGGATATTTGAGGCTAGGATTCTCATCATTGACCTCCCGAATTACATCAGATTTAACTTTGTTTTTATTTAGAATTGAGTATAAACCAAAAGGATCCTCCGACTGCCTCTCTTTCATGCCATCAGAATTCTCAAAAATTGTTTCAGGCACCTCAGAAGCACCATTATCCTCTCCATCAATATGTAAACCAAGATCCGACTGTTCACTGCTGATGAATTCCTGTTCAGAATGATCATCATCCTCTTCGTCTTCGGAGAACTCGGGTATCCAGCCGGTAGCTTCTTTAGCTCGAATCCAATGCACTTTACCTTTGAAAACAATTTTAAAGTTTTCACATATGTTGGAACATATCTTCGTGTGAATGCATATCCTCTTTGAATGAAAACTCATCTCGTCATGGTCATCAACATCCAATAGTTCACCCCACTTTGTAGCTATCTTTTTAAACGTTTTTCCTGACCAAAACTTAAAAGGGATTCCTTCAACATCCACCCAAGCAATTCTACCCTCAGGAGTGAAGTCATGAGACGCTTGACGTAACACCGAAAACCAAGACCCCACGCCTACATTGTCCCGAAATAGTTCTTTGGCCTTAGTGTTATCGAATTCAAGTAAAACCCATAATTCTCCCATATAACGCACAAATATGTTATCAAAACCTTCGTTACACAGAACCTTCTTAAGGTTTGATAGTGACCCAACATCTTTTACTCTACCAATCAAGGAATTAGATAAATCCTTGGAATTCAGACAATCTTCTTCCAGAACAATGACAGGAGAAGAATCCGTCTCCTTTACCATATTAGTTCCTTTCAATACGTTAACAAAAGAGTTTCTAGAATCAAAAGTACCTGCCTCTTTGCTAGGATCATAAAAAGTATTCTTACGACCCTCGTGTTTCTTCTGATTAGCAGTCTTGTATTTGTTCCCATTCTTCTGATCCCGATTGAACCTTGCAATATTGGCATGGAGTTTGCAACGATTCAACCAAATCGTACATAAATTATTAACCAATCTCTCCACATTGAACACATTTATGAAGCGAACAAACCCAAATCGCTTGCCGTCTTTCAATCTCTTCATAGGAATAAAAGAGTCCACAACGTGTCCATATTGTTTACAAGAATGAAACAGGTCCTTGGCTGAGACAGAATCCGGAAAATTCGAAACAAAAATCGATGTTGATATCTTAGCAACATCGTCCTCCTTCGATCTAAAGCTCCCCATCAATTTTTTTTGGATTGAAGGGAGGTCTATAACCAACGATTACAAGTGACAATCAATGGAGGTAAAATCTGGGGATAAATGGTGGCAAGGAATGATTGGAAACGGAAATGGATCGATTTGGGGAAATAACTCAGATCTAAATAACTAAACCCTAAATGAGAATCCCGCCTAACACGCTCGATATGAGAGTAATCAATCAATGATTAATCTCAATTTCAGGGGTTATAACAGGATTCAAACAAAAGGGAAGAAGGAATTCAGGTCAAAGATTTGGTCAATTTCGAGTTGAATGTGTATTTAATACATTTTCTGGTTAATTAGGAAAATTTGTGTGTATTAAATACACCTTAACCTCTGCCCAGTGGGCAGAGTTTAGCAAAACCCTATATTTATAACAGATATGCATAAGTGACCAGTAATATTAGACGACTGAATACGCAACAATTACTAACTGTTCGTGTATGGGTCCGGACGGTATGTCCGGACAACATACTACTCAGCAGAATCGTTCGAGGACAAGATCTCGGAAAACGACAAAGTTAAAGGAGGACACTCTTTTACCCAGAAAATCAGTCTTTACCTAAAGTGTTAATACAAATAATGTCTAAAAACGTTATTTATATTTTTCGACCTCTCGATGTTTTGATAATAACAAAATATAAAAACGTTTACGATAAAATTAAACATTTGTAAATTACTAATCATAAAATTCTATTTTTAAGATTAATCACTTAATCTATGGATAAACAAATCGTTAAACATGATTAGTGATCATAAAAATATTTTTTTTAAACCTTACATTTCTACAAAAGCGTATTTATAAAAATATATACACAACATATTTATTCAAAAAAGAAATGTTTTATTAAAACAATAAATTTGAAATCAGATTTTCCCCCCAAAATGGAAGGTTTCAAAACAGATAACACCTTCCTCACTAAAAGACAAAAAGAGGAGCGTACTCTACGGGCGGCCCCCTTATAGGTCTGGCGGCCCCCTAACATATTAGGGACCGTCGGGACCGCCAACATAGTAACGGCTATTTTTGTCTTTTATAAATACTGGGTCACCCCATCTAAAAAACACAACCTCTTGCCACAAATTTTCTCATATATACTTTTCTCTCTTTTTTCTTTCTTTCTAAAACACATATCTTGATCACTAACATATCTTGATCTTGTTTCAAGTGATTAATTCCCTCTTCCTCCATTATTCTAATCAAGTGCAAGAGAAGAACAATCGTATTCATCTAGAAACGAATTGTTATCAAGTGATCTCTTTCCTCCTCCTCAAGATCACAAATCGTCATTATATTTTCTTTGTTGTGTTGATCCAATAGTGTAAATTGTGTATTTGTGTAAATTGGATAGTGTGTCAATTCAAGAGTATATATCTTGTGAGTGTATAAAGACTTAGTGAAGTGTTAGATTGGTTCTAGTTAAGATTAGGACTCGACACCTAGCTTAGTGTCGGAAAAGAATGTAAGCGACGTGTAAACGGTTTTCTCCGCCTAAAGGGAGCTTGTTGACATAGTGAAATCTCGAGTGGAGTAGGACGAAGAGGTGCTTCGTAGCCGAACCACTATAAATCTTGGTGTCTTGGTTTGATTGTTTTTTTTCTTATCTCTTTATATTGTTATTGTTTATTTAGTTCATTACATTAGATAGTTTACTTGTGATTCATGTTGTTGATTGATTGACATACAACTCAAATCAAACCATTTTATAAGTAAAGTTTTAAAACGGATAATTAACCGGTAAACTATTCAACCCCCCTTCTAGTTTCCTACAAAGGATTTGCTTTTGCTTTTACAGGAGACTTATTTTAGCTTATATAACTAAAATATGCTCGTTCCAATGAGCTTATTTAGCTTTATAAGCTTTTGTTTTTATGAGCTTATATGAAGAGGTTTGGAAAAGCTTAATTTTTATTGCTTATGGGCTTATTTAACGAAAATTTACACTAGACGACAAACATCAATCGGGTTTTCGTGATATCCTAGGAATGCCCTAAGGTCTGCCCCTGCCCACATGGTAAGTTTAGACAAACACCCCCTTAATAAGCCAATAAGCTCTTCAAAATAAGCAAATCAGCTTTCTTAAACTGAGCTTTCTTTAATTTAAACCATTAATCCAAAAACAAGAGTTTTGATATATCTTCCTACTCTTTTTGCTTACTTATCGTCCTACTCACATGAAAATATAACACATGTTTTCTACTAATGATCTCTTTTAATTTCAACCGTCAATTTTTTCACATGTCAAGATTATCAAAATAGTAAGATATTTAAAAATATTTAGTGGGAATAAATATAATTTCTTCAAAAACAAATGCAACCTTATTTATAAAAAAAACAATAATTTCATTTCATATTGAGATAACGTTGCACAAAAATATCCAAAACAAAAACAAGGGCCATAAACCC
>BQNB010204698.1:0-10670 GCA_026074375.1 Tanacetum coccineum | reverse complement strand
TAACATGAGTAATGAGTGGTGGTGTTTTTATAGAAATATTTTACCCTAAAAAAGTGCTTTTTCATGGGAAAAGCAATGTTCGCAAGCGTGTAAAATAATCGACAAAAAAAATATATTAGCCTATCCCAGATACATTATAAAATCAAAATAAACTTTTTTTTTTCTAAATAATAAATTTTTTTGTGCAAAAATATTGCTCCAAAAGTCTCCCACAATTACACATGGTGTTTTCTTTTAAACAAGTAGGTATTATTATACGCAAATAAACACATAGAATACAGGGCAGACATATTTAGGCTGGGAGGTGATGATTTAATATCAAACCAGAATAAATTTTAAAATTAAAAAGATAAGAAACAATCATAACTATGCATTAGAGATGCATCGACTTGAATTAGATATATTATTAATTTTTTAGATGCATTATAATATATTCTCTAGCTAAAAATTAGATCCATATTCATATATTAAATGTATTTATTCAAGCTAAGCGAATCTTATGTATCTTTCGTACTTTGCGGGTCAAATTTGTTGCGGGTACTACTTTGCAATGTTTTCACTTCAAACTCACTTTCGAAACTAATTGAGATGCATCTAAATAAATAGAGATGCATCTAATTAAAGTCGATGCATATCAAATATGTGATTATACATGAAGTGATTTCTTTTTCTTTATTTTACTACTACTATTTAAAATACTAATCACACTACAAAAGCGCAACCTTAGTAAACTGGCCTAATCATCGATAACATTGTATATCTCTACTATTTATAAATAGTATATGTTGATTCGTAAAACTTAAAAGTGAGTAATGTCTTTTGCCTAGTATACCCCTTATGTCTTCTCTCGATATGTTGCCTAGTATACCCCTTATGTCTTTTGCCTAGTAAACTGGCCTAATCATCGATAAATAGTATATGTTGATTCGTAAAACTTAATACAAGTTCGTTTATGACTTCTCTCGATATGTCAGGTTTGTTGATTTTCATCAACTCTTTTATTCGGTAGAGGAGTTTGTGTAATAACTGCCGTATATGGTGTAGTGTTTTAAAACACACTTTATCAATTTTAAATTTAAATGACAACTTTAAACGTACACTATCTCTACTACGTATATTGAAACGAGTTGTTCGGTGCTCGCGTTTCACTGCGAAACGTTTGTTACGAGTATATTAATCCGTGAATATGGTTAACTTGTTTGGATCGTTTATGATCGGATGTCTAAGTGTCATATGTATCCTTATGCTTTTGTCTTTTTGGAGTGACTGGAGGTAGGAGTTTGACAGATAATACGTTGCAAAGTTTAGTGTATATCTTTTATTAGAAACGGTAAAGTGCATGCGGGATCATAATTTTGACTGAAATTTATTACACCAGACTATTACGTATTTGAGAGCCAATTGGCAAATCTATGCAACATAATAGTGTACATAACATATCTATGATTAGGAGCACGACAACGACAATTTCATTAAATATCTAAGGCTAATTAAGGCTAATTACTTCAGTCACTGCAGAATAATCTCTATCAGCCACTTAAGTAAGATCGCCACAGTTAAGTGGTTTGTATTCACAACTCAACAGTAGCCAATATAATCGCACACTTTTAAACAAATCGGCATTTTGATCTTACAATTCTAACAAACGGCATTTTGATCAACAACCTATGAACAATGCAACGGAGTAATTTGTGCCAAATATATCAAGGTGAGAATGTATGTGTACAGTAACGCTTATCGGTCGCCTCAAAGGATGATGCTGTAAAGTTTCCTGCATCATGGTTCTTGTTTATTAAATTTTATGTATCGCGATTTGAGGCGGCAACGATGGTAACAGTCATAAATGTATTTTTGTCTTGATACGCAGAATTGGCGTATGAACGGGAATCGAAAGAAGAGATGACGACACTATTTTAGTGGCACGACTTCTTTTCATTTTTGGTGCAACATGAATACAACGTATCAAAACATAAATTCGTTATGGCTGTTACTGTCGCTGCCGCATCATTATTAAATAACCACGACTAAAAGGATTCCGTAAGGTCCGCTGCATCTATTAACGCGGAGCATGAAACAGCATCTCCGTCGCATGTTGAGGGTTAATAGAAACAACGGACCTTGCAGAGTGCTAAGTAGTAATTGTCACTACGAACATTGTTATTAGACTGTAGTAGTCAGTTCTTGTCGGTAGTTCTGTCACACCCCGTAAATTTCAAGTTAATATTTTAAATCATTCTGATCATTATTATGAATTTTATCCGCTTCATTTGAATTTAACGTAAAACCGGGAAGTTATCCCGCGTAAATCTGAAAAACGTCATCGGACGCATTCCGGCTTCGGACTTCGATTAGTTTACGTGTTATATGAATTATTTTATCATTTTAAAGTGTTACGTAGTTTACGTGCACTCCCGGTATTGATTTTTACGTTTTCGCGTATAATTTACGTTTTTCGCGTTTTTGATCAAACGGAACCCCGGAAGCCCGTAATCTTTTCGTGTAAACTCTAGTTATCGTATATGTCAGGTTTAGAAGTCAAAAATTTCGTGGTCATCCCTCCCCCTCCTCAATTCACACGCATACATACACACTCTTAATTAAACATCATGGAATCTTTCTACTTTAATTTAAATTCATGCATGCAAGGTGGTGAAAATGACACTTTGTTCTCTTCCTCACAACAAGCTAACATTTTTTTACATTCTTACATGCATCACATGAGGCTTGGACCACAACTCCACTAAGTTTCAAGAATGTTTTTTTTGGTAAAGGGTTTCTCCGGTAAATATATTACACCAAAAATCGTTGAAGTACAAAAGGATAAAGGTGACGTCCCTTATCTCAGTCCAAAAATGGACACTCGCAAGCACCTAAGTGCTACTAACCAAACCCTACATAAGAAAGACACGCCAATCTTATAGCTAACAATGAAAGTAAATAAAAATAAATACTTCCTAACACGACTATTATGCGGATAACAGATTCATCACCAAATCAGCACTTGCTCCGGTATTAAATACACTTGAGCTTCAAATCCGTCATAAAAAGCCAATTCCATCAATGAGATGAAAACTTCCACCAGTCGACAAGCATCTCCAAGATTCATCATATACGCCTCAGGCTTGCAGTCCAACCAACATCATACCAAGGACTAACCTCAATATTAAGCCTTGTGTCCATCATAACATCCAAATCTTCATGAACCAGAAGAAAAATTCCATGATATTAATAATAGCAGTATCCAAATGGTCATCACAACTATTAATATGATTCGATTCCAATCACACCAGTAGTAAAATACCTTAAGGATAATGTGTATTATATATAGCCGTACCTAAAATAGGCACGGTGTAGCATTCTGCTTTGGTAACCAGCAAATGACCACCACATCATCATCATTATCCCTCATAACCAGATTGAAACCCAAAACGAGCATCTTATGAGTCATGTTCCATATTACAACGTTCATAGTACCCACGAACAACAACAACCATCAACCCTAACGGAATAAAATGCAAAACTCTAAATAATTAAGGTTTTTAAACCACTATAACCCATATCAATTAGGGTTAAATGCTAACGTACTTCCCCAGATCAATTAGCATGACGGAGATCCAAAAGAACCCCATTACACCACCATCTTCTTCCCTAGCTTCCATATCATCAACAATATATCACAACGCACCCACATATAAAGAATAAACCCTAAACAGATCCAAACATCGTTGGAAAAGGTATAAGAACAACAAAACCCTAAAAATTAGGGTTTTGAAGATCATGTCAAAGTCCCAGCCCATAATCAAAAGACTCATTAATGAATAATGACGATCTTAGAATGTAGGTTTTCAAAATGATAATGAGCACAAAAGCCAGCGCAACATCCATAGCCATGATGACACAATAATGATCAACCTATGATTTACGATAGGAGGATCCAAATCCTCACTTCCACATCCAAATAAAACAGCCTTTGGATCGAACAAACACAAATCAGATCCATAATAGGAGCCCACATACAGATAGCAATTATGAAACCCTAAAAAGAAGGAGATCATAATGAAACCATTAACGCACAGAAATCCTAAAAGCTTAGGATTTATGAAGCCAAACCCTAAAAACGGTGAAACCTTAAAAAATAAACGAAACCCTAAGCATAAGCCAGGGATCTGATCTAGTGAAATATAGGGGAGTCACCATGATCTGATGATAGTTAATCGATTAAGTTTGATCAGATTTAGGGTTGAATAAAAGGTGAGAACGACAGCCCAAGAAAAAATAAAAAATCGAAACCCTAACAAAGAATATCTAAAACTTGTAGAAACAAAGATCAAGGATAGTCAAAGAGGGCATATTTTTTATGATCGGAACAAGAATAGTGGCTGCCGGATTTCTCTCCCCAAGGGGAGAGAAAAAACACACACTTTTCTACTAAGTTTCAAGAATGAATCTTGATTTAATTAGCCAACCTTGGAGCCAAAGCAAAACCATGAACCCCCCTCCTTGTCTAGTCGTTCGAACTACAAGGCCCCAAAGGGGTGGATGGTTCAATTTTCTAGCTAACCATTGTCCCTTTATGAACCCTTAAACCCTAAACCTTGGCCTGTAAATACCTTGTGATAAGAACTCTAGGTCATTTCTCACATACTTGCCTCACCAAAATTCTTTTTCTCCTCCCCCTTTTCCTTCTTTGGTCTCGGCAAACAACACACACACAAACACTTTCATAGTTTTGATTTCAAGCAAGATTTACACATTTCAATCTCATTTCTAACTATATCTAAGGGTGTTCCAAGGGTTTGATCATTGTTTTGAAGGGTTTGCAACATTTCAAGAAGTTAGGGTTTTGTTATTTCAAGAGGGGTTTGCAAGATTATTTTGGGGTTTATAGATCTAAGGTTTTTCTAGTAGATCTTGTGTTTCTTCTTGATTCTCCCCATTATTGTAAGTGTACTATTGATCTTACTTTTATTTCCTTCTTCTCTTATGTTCTTGATCAAGTTTATCATATCCTATTGTGTTTGTGCAAATCTTTTAAAAAGAAACAAGATGACATATTAACTAGTTAAACTTTTATGGTTCTTTGATTTGTGTATTGTCTTTATTGTCAGAATGAGTGATCTTGAGGGTTGCAACAAAGATGATGATGATATTAGGTTAGAGATAAGTGGATCTTGTTGATGGTTTAGTTGTAAATGGAGATTAGGTTAGATTAGGCACTATTGTGAACTTTGGATGGATTTTTTTGAAGCGTTTACGAAAAATATGGTTGCTGATCCAATTTTGCTTTAAGGTTTTGGGCGACTTAAAAATGTTTTCATTAGTCAAGAAAGTAATTTTTGGGCGACTTAAAAAAGGTTTTGGGCGAATAGATAGATTTTCATATATCAAACACTAAAACCGAACTTAAAACGGCCAAGTTATAGCCAAATGAAACTTGAAATATTTTTTGACAAAATAATAAAAGTGGGGGCTGATGTGAATAGTAAATTAGGTTTTCGGACACTTTCGGGTTGATTTGAGCTTTTAAAAAATTGGCAAAATGTATATGGACACTAGTATATTAAGTGGAAACTTTAGAAACATCACAAATGTATTATCGGGATTTCTAAAACGGGCCTCAAACACTGCACTAAAATCGTCTGCGCTCTCTCGCGCATTTAGTAAGATTATTAGAAAGATTGAACTTGGGAAGTTTGGCACTTTAGGTTTTTGGAGCGCGTTTTAGGATTCATGGACTCATCAAATATTTAGAGGACCGGTATTAACTGTCCAACTTACTTAGAACTTTTCTTAAAAATAGTAACTTTTTCCGAAAAATAGAAACAGTTTGTTTCTCTAACATGAGTAATAGATAACCATAATATTATTACTTTCGTAATGACACATTTTTACTATATAAACTAAAGCGCAAAAACTTATGGATGATATTGTTTCTATAAACTTTTATTCATAACGTTTCGTTAGTCATTCACTCGTTCTAAGCGGCGTTTATAATTATAGGTCGCGGTTTAGAGTCAGTTCAGTACCATTATTCTCTTCATTGATCATTATCTCACCATTTGCTTAATGTGAGTTCATATCCCCACGTTTTACAATTCTTTTTACTTTACTACTTTGGGATGAGAAACAATGCTTGCTTTTAAAATTTTGGACACAAGTACTTTACGTTATCTTTCCTGTTTACGTGTTGCCTAAGTAGAGAATGAGACTACTAATGACGAACTATCATAACGTTAAAGTTCCTTAACGTGACATCCGATTGGTTAAGTAAGGTCGCGAATGTTATAAATTAGATCTATTAGGACTATGATATTCCGCTATCCCGGGTAAAGTACGGCTATACTTACACGGGCTACCGAATAAACGGATATATACATCTTCCTTGTCCAATGAAAATCTGTACGGGATTTCAACTAGGTGATCTTGGTCATACGAATACCTCTTTAGGTGGCAGTAATAGTTATATCATTTAGCCATATTATTGTAAGAGAAGCTTACTTTAGATTTGAGCTTAGCTTCAAAGGATAGATGTCATGAGACTTATCAGTCACCTATGCTGCCATTGTTTCTATATATAGGTGACAAAAATAACTAACTTTTTATGTGATTTTGTATTGGTCTATTATTTCTCAGGTGCGTTATAGTGAACATTGTAGATTTTGTTTAGTGGTCTTTCTATTTCAAATATCTAACAACCTCATTTCACAACCAAACTTTATGTTAATCGTTGCGTTTTTTTTTTGTTTTTTTTAAGCTTGTTTTTCTCAGGTGCTTGTTGCTTTAGCTTGGATTTTTTATCAAGGTGCTACTAAATTTAGAGTCTTCATGTGCAATTGTGAACCTCAACTGATTTCTAGAACTTTCATCTTTCTCCTTAACTATGCTCGTTTTTCATTTTTTGTACTAATTAATTTATGCTTCTGCTACTTTTAATTCCATTTTGGATTGGGATTCTTTAATATTAAAACTTGTTTACTTTTTTAAATTAATTGAATCAGTGATATAACTTTTTTTAAAGTTCAATGTCCATGATTTTGTGGGATCGTTCGCTTATTTGACCTTTTTTTTTACCTTATTGTGTTTTGATAATATTCTGTAACGTCACGCCATAATACTCCGAAAACACGTTATTCCGTCCTAGTGAACCACACGTTTTGGGTGTATGATTTTTTGGTGGGCTCTGTATTTTGTGTCACAGGTCCATAGTGGATAAGTTACATTGGGACAAAGTGCCCTTATTAAGCAAAAACGTCAGATCAGGTTCCTCCACTACGGTAGGTCTAGGTTTATCAACTGTTTACTCAAAGGACAACGATTCCCACCTTCGAAGGGTTTTGACTAAGATACCGTTTCACAAGCGTCATCTTTGGACGAAAAGTCTCATAAAAGGAGTGTACAACGCACTTGATGAAGATTCAAAACAGCCCGCGCATGATATTTCCACGTTTGGAATAGTAATCTGAGACAGGCTCAGATAGGGACTGGCATTGAAAGCCAAACCGCTGTTACACATGCTTATTCTTAAGCAGCTTATCCACGCGTATGGCATTTTATTTTATGTTATAGGCGCTGATAAGTTACTCAAGAATAGGAAACAAATACAACTAAGGCTCAGACTTCCGTTATCATTATTGCCTGACTTTTTTACATTGTAAATGAATTAGTAACAATAACGATGCCTAAAGAAAGGGATCGATTGGCTCAAATAAGAGCTCGAGGTTATGAGGAAACGTAAGTCTGTCATGACTACATACCTAATAGGTTGCCTAGCCAAGTTATGGACTTCCACGCGTTCTACTCAGATTGTTCATATTCATCATTGCCTCATCAAGGTATCATGCAATTAGTAGGACATCAGATGTAAACAATAGTTACCAAGCATAATGTAGCATTCGACTATACGATAAGGGTTTTTGTCACTCTCATGTATGCCAAAGTAGAAGCCATTTTCATAGTTAAGCACGAGTGCGGTGGCCAAATCCCATATCATATCTGAAAGATCATTCTTGCGTTCAAGTCAACAGTCAACAACCAAAGAGATATAATTTCACTTTCCACATCGATGTTGTTGACTCGTGACATGGACAGGGGTGGTCAATAGAGACATATACCTAAACTTAATAGCTTAGATTTACAAGTGCGAATCCGGATAAAAAGGTGTTTCGCAATCCTCGTGGATGCCTAAACACTACTTTGTTCGTTGTTGCACTGCAAACGATACCTGACGATTTGACCTTCCTTTAGCAATATGGACCTTCATTTATCGTCCATAGTATCAGTCTTCGACTTTTAATTCACAAAAATAAAAAGCTAACTTGAGATAGGCAATCAAAGCGTAAGCCATGATGCGAAGGTCGTAGAGACTTTAACACGAAGTTTTACAACTCCATAGGCAGTGTACCTAATCGTTTAAGTGTAGTATAGGCCACTCGGGGGTTGTTATCGTTCTCTAGGGGAATAGGTTGGGAAGGCTTGATCACAGTCTAACAGAATTCTAAGGGTTGAGAGAAGATTCTTTTTGTGTTTTTATATTTATAAGAAAGCAGGTAAATATCATGGTTGAGAGGTCTCGCTCTCGCGCGCGCGCGCGCGCTCTCGCGCTGGTTTGATTAACTAATAATTAAACTAAATAAAATCTATGCTACTGGTGATAACTTTATGATAAACAATTGTATTTACCTAATCATGCACTACTCTTCAGATTGCTTCTCCTAGATCTATGTAAGTATTTTCTAGGTCATGAACGGATGACACGAACCCACCGTCTATTTAATATTTTGTTAGGGAAACGCACAAGTAAGGTAGTATGAAGACTATTACAAGGCCCTAAGAGTATATTAAATGTATGTAAAATAACTTAAGAGGGATCAACCATATTAGGGGTAAGGTAGTATGAAGATTGTTACCGATGGTATCCTTTCTACACTACTCACTTTACCTAGGAACATCATCAAACAATCGAATACTGACAACATCTTCGGGTTGCCTAAAGCCTAAGCGCACATTCTATAAAACAAGAAGCAACATCAAAAGTATCTAAACCTAAGTTTACAGCGCGCAATCATAGATAATC
Organism: Tanacetum coccineum; assembly: GCA_026074375.1. Lineage (NCBI taxonomy): Eukaryota > Viridiplantae > Streptophyta > Magnoliopsida > Asterales > Asteraceae > Tanacetum > Tanacetum coccineum. Next base: position 1,597 of record BQNB010204698.1, on the reverse strand, counting down.
AAAGGAGGGTTTAGCCTCGCCATGTTATAAAGAAAGCAAGAGATAATCAATCAAACAAACATAGACATATTGAATGGATTAATGATAAATAACCTTACTTGATTAAAACATGGATTCACGGTAGTACAATAGGGTTTTAAGGCCCTAAAAACGACCTATAAAGCTGCTAGAATGACTAGGGTTCGTCTCCCTAGGTTTATACAAAGTTACCCACTTAAAACCCTAAAAATGGTTTTATATTTATAGAGAGATATCGATGCGACGACGTCACTTAGAAACCCTGATGTCGTCGCCACATAGATGATTCTAGATCCTTTTTAAGTCGGCCACGTCCTGACGTCGTCGTGAAATTCCTGACGTCGTCACTAGATACATCACGACAGCGTCGCTTTATGCATGCGACGTCGTCTTCGGCCACTGTATGCATAAATCTTTAAGAGATTTGGTGTAGGTCTGTAAACTTGTTCGTTTCTTCTCCAAATGAGCCCAAGTGCTAAAAACCTAAAAACAAATGATTAAGCACATGATCTGGGCATATTTGCATGATTTAGGAGGTTAAATGACCCCGAAATAGTGTATAAAATGACACCTCATCAAATACCCCTACACTTGGGATTTGCTTGTCCTCATGCAAATGGGCTTTTCTACCTAGACAATAGCAGTATTAGTTTCATTTAACCTACTCTTTAAAAGTAGTTTACAACACAACCTTCTAGACCTCGTAATTAAAAGCACGGAAAGTATGTACTAGCACATCACATAAGTGTTTGGGATTCTCTCTTTCTCTCGGGTGTATAATAAATTATAACAACTATGGGTAAACAGATCATAAACACTCATTACCTGCATTAGCGCATAATTACCATATGCGTGGTAAAGGATCCAAACCATCCACGCTAGCCCAAGCATTAAGTCACTCACTATCTAAGAGGTATTTGTGTAAGGGGCCCAACACACCACTCCCCCTTGGTGGTGGTGTAGGTGTTAGATAACATTGACGGAAATAGAAACGGCTGGGATTTATTTGCGGTGGTGAAATTTGGATGGAATTTGGTGTGGAGGGTAGAGCAAATTATTTATACGAATACACGTTGGTTTGGTTGTTAAGCCAAAGACTCAGACAAAATATACAAACTCTACACAACTCTACATCATTCTCTTTCTTTTTCTTTTCTTGACTCTATGATAAACATAAACATAAGCAAATGGCAGCCCGCACATTTTTTTTCACTCTTTTTTATATACATTTTTTTCGTACAATTTTGCCATGTCATTGCTTAAACATATAATACATTATGGAGGTTTATAGATACACCCCTACACTTGAACTTTATATACTCGATTATTTACAATCTAACTAATGACCCTGGTATGTGCTTAATTACACATACCTTTTACCTATAAAAACGAGCATAAATGACAAAAAACGGACATAAAATGCCAAATATTTGTGTGTTTTGTGATTTATGACTGTACAGGTAACGAATATTCACTAAAGGAAAAAAACAAAGCCAAAACCGACAAAACCAAGCACAGGATTGGAAAGAGCGTAAAAAGTAAAAGTCAAAGTCAACAAGTCAAAGTCAAAGTCAAAGTC
>BQNB010204696.1:0-10671 GCA_026074375.1 Tanacetum coccineum | reverse complement strand
ACACATATATACATATATATACATATATATACATATACATATATACATACATATACATATATACATACATATACATACATACATATACATACATATACATATACATACACATACATATACATATACATACATATACATACATATACATATACATACATATATATATATATATATATATACATATATATATTTAATAACAAATACTTTGATAACTTAAGGCTGGCACAGAGCTGAGATATTGAGCACATGGTTTTTGAGATACTTGGGGTATTTTAGCACTGAAAGCGAGTGCTGCAGATAATGGGATACTTGGGGATCTATTTTACCTCTTATCATACGATATTGCCTATAAATTAACCTTACTTTGGTCTAGTAAATGATGATCAAGCACAAGTTATGAAGCTACTAAATTACCGGCACTCTCATAAAATGTGCAAAAGATATGCATCAAAGGCTAGAATATACCTCACAGATTAGTAGACTGATTTTTGTGCTAGTTATGATGTCAATCCGAGTAGGATTTGCCTTACTAAGTTTATATATTTTTTTTAGATTTTGGAAGAAAATCATATATTAATTTTAATTTTAAAATTACAAGCTGAAAATATGGCTAGATTGCAGGGCAAACATGAAGAGAAATGATACATTTAATTTTTCCTATTTGACTCTCCTCCACACTTAAGTTGAACATTGCCCTCAATATGAGAACTGATAAAAATAGAAAATAGGGAAAATTAAGGGAAAACGGTACTTCCCGGGGCATAATATGATGTAACTGCGAGAGCTTGTCTTTCAAAAAACACCATAATTTTCCGATCTATTATACATTACCTGCAAACGAGTAAACAAACAAAACATACAAAAAAGAAATATTTTTGTGTTTTTTTAGAAAATAGAGCGGAGCAGGAGGAACTCCTCCACACTTAAGTTAAAGCACGAGTTGCTCCCGAGAAGCGCTTAATTTTTAAGAGATCCATTAGCTAGACTCGTACTTCTGAGTTTTGGTTTTTGTGAAAGAATGGAGTGACTTCTTCCCTTTGGTCATTACTTTTTTCGTGGTAGAGTTTGAGTCGATGGTCGTTAACAATGAACGTCTTTCCATATTTTCCATATAGTTTAGCATATCCGGATATTTGTACTTAGAGTGAAATAACAGCACTTTGTTTCCATTTATGAACTCTTTTCTCATTTTGAGTTTTCTATCATGCCAGAATTTGGTTCTTGCCTTGTATAGACGAGAGTTTTCATACACTTGATGTCAAATTTCATCTAACTCATGCAACTGGAACATTCTCTTCCCACCAGCGGCGATGAGATCTGGATTACAGTTTTTTAGTGCCCGATATGCACGGTGTTCGATTTCAAAAGGTAAATGGCAGTTTTTACCGTATAAGAGTTTATAAGGTGTGGTTCCGGTTGGTGTTTTGTAACCGGTTCTAAAAGCCCACAGAACATCATCGAGCTTTCTTGACCAAACAGCTGGATTATCTTTAACTGTATTTTCAAGGATTCTTTTAAGGGCTTTGTTAGTATTTCAACTTGTCTGCTTGTTTGAGGATGATCCGATGTAGAGAAACGATGGGTAACTCCATATCTTTTCATGGTTTTTTCCATTATTTTGTTGCAGAAATGAGTACCTTGGTCGCTTATGAGAGCTTTGGGCATACCGAAATGGCAGAAGAGTTTTTTAGGAAAGAAATAACAACTCTAGCATCGTTAGTAGGTAAAGCTTGAGCTTCGACCCACTTGGAAACATAATCGACAGCGACTAAGATGTATTCGAATTTATATGATTTCGGGAATGGTCTCATAAATTCGATACCCCATATGTCAAAAACTTTGCATACTTGAATGCTATTTAAGGGAATTTCATCACGTTTGGATATATTCCCAGCTTTTTGACATGCTTCGCAAAGACAAACTAGAGTATGAGCTTCTTTAATGATTGTTGGCTAGTAAAAGCCTGAGTCAAAAACTTTTTTAGCAGTGGTGTTTGGTCCATAATGTCCACCAGTAGGTCTGTGGTGACATTGATCAAGAATGGTACGAGTTTTTAGTCCTGAGACACATCGTTTGATCATATCGTCCGAACATACTTTGAAAAGATAAGGATCTTCCCAAAAGTATTTTTTGAGGTCAGAGAAGAACTTGTTCTTTTGTTGGTACGTCATTCCCTTAGGTATAATATCACCTACCAAATAGTTTGCAAAGTCTGCGAACCATGGTGTGTCCTTGGTGGTTATTTCCATAAGAGTTTCGCCAGAAAAGTTATCGTCGACATCACTGTCGTCACTTGTCTCATCATTATCAATCCGAGATAAGTAGTCGGCAGCAACATTTTCTGTACCTTTTTGTCTTTTATTTCGATATCAAATTCTTGCAATAGCAGAATCTAACGTATAAGACGTGGCTTAGCATCTTGCTTTTTGAATAGGTGTCTTAAAATTGAGTGATCGGTGTAGACAATTGTTTTGGATAATATCAGATAAGGTCAGAATTTGTCAAATGCAAATACTACAGCCATAAGTTCTTTTTCAGTAACCGTATATTTTTACTGAGCTGCATTAAGAGTTTTGCATGCAAAATAAATAGGATGAAAGTATTTACCATCTTTTTGTCCTAAGATTGCTCCAACTGCGAATTCACTTGCATCACACATAAGCTCAAATGGTAGGTTCCAATTTGGGCTTACGATCACGGGAGTACATGTGAGTTTTTCTTTTAATGAATTGAATGATTTGTGACATTCATCATTGAATTCGAATAGGGTATCTTTTTCAAGCAACTTAGTTAGAGGTCAGGCAATTTTTGAGAAGACTTTGATGAAACGTCGGTAGAAACCAGCTTGTCCTAGAAAACTTCTAATGCCTTTGACATTAGTAGGGGTGGAAGCTTAGAGATTACGTCGATTTTGGATTTGTCAACTTCAAGGCCTGCACCGGACACTTTGTGTCCAAGCATAATTCCTTCTTAACAAGAAGTGTACATTTTCCCAATTAAGGACAAGATTTGCATCTTTTCAACGTTGAAGCATTTTATCAAGGTTGTTTAGACAGTTATCGAAGGAGTTTCCAAAGACGGAGAAATCGTTCATGAATACTTCCACGGATTCTTCAATCATGTCATGAAAGATAACCAACATGCACCTTTGAAAAGTAGCGGGAGCATTACTTAAACCGAAAGGCATTCGCCTATAAGCATATGTTCTGAAAGGGCATGTGAAGGTTGTTTTTTCTTGATCCATGGAATCGATTGGTATTTGGAAATATCCAGAAAAACCATCGAGGAAACAGAAATATTTATTGATGCGAGTCTTTCTAGCATTTGATCCATGAAAGGTCAAAGGAACATATGCCCTTATGCGTGTGTTGCTCATTTATTTTACGGATAATCTGATGCATACTCTCCAACCCGTAATGATTCTTGTTGGGACAAGTTCATCTTTTTCATTTGTGACTATTGTAATACCACCTTTCTCGTGTATACAGTGGATGGGACTTACCCCAGGGCTATCGGCGATTGGATAAATAATACAAGTATCGAGGATTTTAATGTTTTCTTGCATGTTTGGGTTTAATCGTCTTTGTTTTTAAACAACTGGCTTTTTGTCTTCTAAGAGTTGAATTTTATGTTTACAAATAGACAAACAGATTCTAAGAATGTCTATTGTTTTCCAGCAGAGGCATGCATGTGTCTTTAAAACATATATTAGCTTATTTTTGTTTTTCTTAGAAAGCTGCAATGATATGATTACAGAAAGAAAAGAGGGTTCTTCCAAGAATACATATTCCAGATGATTGGGAAGAGGTTTCAGTTCAAGATCCGTATGACGTTCTTCAAGAGATGTCTTTTTTATAATCGGTGTTAAAGGTTAAAATTCAAAGTGTCGGTTCTTCGAATTTGGATGTCAATATCAGTGTTTACCTTTGAAATTCATATGCCATGGAATTTCATCGGAATTCCATCAAAGAGTTTTTCTTCGAGAATAGTTCCCTCGATGGAATGAAGGATTTCACTCCCTTCATCGAGAAGAGCATCGAAATCATCTTCTAAGATTTCATCGATAATATCAATGCTAAAACATGTATCATCGTTTGAATAAGAGTGTTTCATTGCGGAATTGATTGAAAAGGTCATTTGTTCAGTATCAACTCCAAGATTGAGTTGTTTTTATTTTACTCGAATTACTGCATTGGCAGTATGTAGAAAGGTCACCCTAAGGTTAGAATAACTTTACTGTTCAACTTCCATTTTCGAGAATAACGCAATTCCACCGGAAAAGTGAAATTACCAATCTCAACGAGCATATTTTTAGCTATTCCAATAGGGTGTTGGAATGATCGGTCAGCTAACCTTACGCTCATTTAGTAGGTTTGAGAGTTCCAAGGAATTATTTAGCGTATAGAGAGTACGGCATGAGATTAATGCTACCACCAAGGTCGACTAAAGCATTGCACGAGAAAGTTTTGCTAAAAGTGAAAGGAACAAGGAAACTTGGTTTGTCTCCAAGTTTAGGTGGAACTTTGTTTTGGATCATAGCAGAACTTTCATCGCTTAGGAAAGCAGATGAGATTTGTTCAAGCTTGTGCTTATTGCTTACAAGTTCTTTGAGAAATTTGCCATAGTTCTTGCATTCCAGCAAAACATCTGACAAGAGGTCCATGATTTTGAACGGATAGAATCATGACGAGGAATTTACCACCAAATGGCTTCCATTTTTCTCTTATCTAAGGGCGTTGAGGATACTAAATCTTTGGTTTGTATGTTTAGTGTATTGAGTTTTTCTTTAACGGTTTTCAGTGTTGAGAATTTCAATTAAGGTGTATATTTCTCTTCTTCGTCCGATGTGTCGTTGTGTGGTTTAATTTTAAGATTTCAAGTTTTAATAAACATAGTTAATGACTTAACCAAAAACAACACTTTAACGGCAGTATACCCGATCGATGGGAGTTTCATGGTAAGTAGGGTGTCTATCACTAAGAGCGAGAAATAATCTTTCAATTATAAATCTTTTCGTATCTAAACTAGGTAATTCAATTCTATTTAAACCTAAGTTTAAACCTATGATAATCCTAAATCTTAACGGATAAAGTGGTTTTTTAGCCTAGAGAGACTGGACATTCGGGATTTTATGTGTGGACTAAAATCAACTTAGAACACTAAAAACACACGCAAGCAAATATAAACAAAGATAAAAAGTGCGGTCTAGCCAAAAAAATAAAACCCCTTTTAAAAAATTTAAAACCATATTAACCCCAATCAGAACGTGATTTGTTATTTAGTGCATTGAGTTACTTATCTCTATGTGCGGCATATCATTCTTAAGATTAAGGCGGTATTTATACTTCTTCTTAAACCTAGACACTAAATTTCTGTCATAAAGAAACGCATCTGCATAAAGCATCCTTAACATGCAGATTAAAAATCTATCTTAGGGATTAAAGCAATGGAAGATCTTGTTAAACGCCTATCTCATAGAGACTTTATCTACTACTGATAATGGTCAATTCAAACACTAGTAGTCCACTAACCAAGTCTTTACCAATTAATTAAGAACGTACTCGTTGATTCCTGGTCACCTTCCTGTCCAACTAAGCTCACAATCTAAGGGCAAAGATAAGTCGTTATTTATGTCCTATTGTCTAGATGTATAAACACTATATAGATGACCATCCCAGCATCTAGAATACTTGGTCATATCACTAGAATCCATTTGAAGATAGTTGCATACAAAAGCAAGTAACAAGTATAACACTGATAAAACTTAAACAGCAATCAACGATAAATTAAGCAATCGAGATAAACCAAACCAAGCATTCAATCTTCATAATAATAGCTAATAACCCGAAGGTATTAGCCATCAAATTCATAATCAATACAAAAGAAATAATTGAATCCAGTAAAACTAATCGGGTTAACGAAATGAAAAGCAAAATTAAACGATTACAACAGATAAATAATTACAAGTTGTTTCATATGGAATTAATTACGTTGCAAGACCTCTTATGCTCTTCTCCTCTTAAAATCAACTTTTGTGGTTTAGGTATCGAAAATATGATTTAGCACGCTGAAAACTCATTTTTAAGTTTTCTAAGGTCTAGAAAAAGGCCAATACGGCGTATCAAAAAGCTTCGATATGGCGTATTGGGGGTTTCTTGGAGTAGGGATCACGTTCGATATCTTCTAGAATATTTTATTTCCATAGCTTGAATATGGAGTATTGGTCTTCCCTGGATACAGCGTATTGATCTTGTTTCCTTCATAGTCTTTCGTGAAGTGCAGGCACAGATACGTTGTATCTTCCTTGATGGATACAGCGTATTGGATATCAGAACATTAATCTTCAAATGTCTTCGTTTAAGCTCTAGAATGTGTCCCTTTTTGCTAATCTTCACCAAGTACTCCATAATTACTGCAATTCTCAAATACAAACGATTATAACAGATTCATATGCTATAATTATACAAAAATTGGTTTTATTTTCAATGGGGATAAAGATGTTTTAATAAATATATAAAAGTGACGTTATTTGATGTCATCAAATATCGCCCCACTTGAATCCTATTTGTCCTCAAGTAGCCTTTAGAAGTATATGAAAATGTATCCCTAAGAATTTTTCCGTAAAACATTTATTTGATCTATTACAAGTACACAACCAAACACCTCATGAAATATGAAGATGAAAACACTCAAATCACTCAACTAATCTATGTGGTAACATGTAACTAATTCGCTCAATTGCTCGTCCGTGACGAGTATTCTATCATAGGCTTGGCAAGGATACACATCTCCACCACTAGAGCTAAGGAGTAACAAGTTTATAAAGGTAAAATGGGTTTTTATTATAAGGCTTAAGGTTGATCATTCTACAATCATTCACCAAAAGTACCACACCAACAAGGCAGCTGAAGCACATATATATGGCCGTAACGACGGAATAGACATGTGTGTTCGATCACATCCTCATTCAAGTTTAACCAAGGGTTAGGATGAAGAATGATATAGGGTAGGGATCTTCTAACTTTCACTAATAGTAATAAACCAACAAGGCAGCTGAATCATGCATACAGGGCTGTAACGACAGAATAGACATGCATGTTCGATCATATCCTCATTTGCGTAAAACCCCTAGTTAATGATTAAGAAAGGGAAATAAATTGTTGTTAAATAAAAATTATGAAACAAATAGACCAAGTCCAAGATACAAGTTGCTAGACACTTTTTCCCGATCGTTACCGTGAAAAAGACACAACTATTTACACACGTCTTGATCATAGATCAAAAACAACAACCTGAGTTGGCGTTCCCGTAACGGTCAACTTCCTAATCATCCCATACTTTTGCAAGGCAAGTGGAGATATCTACCACTTTATACAAAACTTTACATCGTTGACTTATAAGACGTATTAATGAATAATCGATCCTTCATATAATTCCTTTTATCTAAGCTTTTTCGAAACGATTATCCTTGAACTTTCCTCCTCTTTTTTGTTGCGATTTTTCTATTTTTTTTAACATACTAACTACGAAACTCGGTGTAATTTCAACATCTTCACTATCATAATAACTCTGGATAATTCCTTTGATAGTTCTTCATTCTTCGGACATACCAATAATTGTGTTGGTAGTAAAAATACATGAGTTTTGACTACTTTATACATTCCCATTTGCAATGCGCAAATTTCTTCCCACCCGTACCAAAGATAGAAAATTGTCACAAGACTCGAGAAATACATACTTTACACTTTAAGCAACTAGCAACTGATAAATTGACTTAATCTGACAGGGTAGGCTAAGATGTAAAGGTGTAACGAAACAAACAGTTGGTGTTATTCCTAAAGGATTAGCTCTATAGGTTTTTCTAGGGGTATCTTACTCTTTGAGATGAGAGTAAACAAAGTGTTTATACGAGGATTTAACTAACCAGTGTAGTTAGTTAATAAAACAACATATAAAGGCTTTTTGGGTGTAATCCTAGAAATTTACCAATTTAAACAAGTTACTCCATCTAAATCCATAGTACTCATTATTGTGGTCTTGAATAGATATACCAAGCCAAGTTCTAAAGTCTACAACATCACCGACACACTCATATTTTGTGGAATTTGGGTAAACATTTGGAAACAGATAAGGTTAAATCCTCACAATATCTAATAAGGGTTATTGTGTGCAGGTTATGTATCAAGTAATTTCACAAAAGTATGCTTGAATTTTTTTAAATTTGAGCATAATTTAAGCATTTTATGTGAAAAATAGGACAAGTATACATTCTAATTCCCATCCCCCCACTTGAATTATACAACGTCCTCGTTGTATAGATAAAACATTAAAAACGGGAATATAAAAGAATTCGAATGAGAAACTCCCCTGATATTTTGCTTGGTAGATTCTCCAAGTTAAGTTTATGAGCAAGGATGTGTGTGGTAAATGCGTCTGAATGCCCGCATGACTTCAATCACACATAGGATTCCAGATAATTGATACTTCACCAACTTCGTCGATTTCTTTGTAGCGAGGTCCTGTGAAAAATATAGGAAAAACATGCAAAATCCTATCTCGGGTATCTACGGTTAATTTAAATAAGCTAAATAAACTGTACAGGAGACCAATACGCCGTATCCATAAACTGGAATACGCCGTATCGAGAAACCTATAAAAAGTATCTAAATACGGGTTAGTCTGTTGAATATGCCGTATCATGTGCATGAATACGCCGTATTGACAGAACTGACAATAATGTTTAAAGTGCATAAAAATAAAAGACTGATAACGTCCAGACATTTAATAAGTCATATGGTATGGAGCGGATACGCCGTATTGATGTCTGGGATGACAGACTCGATAAAAATAAATAACAATCCGGGTTGTCTCCCAGCAAGCACTTTCGTTTACAGAAAAGTCTTTAAGTTAGACTTGCCCCAATTTAATCCCATTCTTATAAAAAAATTTGGGGTCGAACGAGATGCCAAATGGCACATACAAATTCTTGATTAGGAAAATGATTGACATCCCTTTGTTAATGATTCCAATTCATGATATTAACATTTAATTCCTTGATAAAAGTTTCAGCTTTGGAAATTTTATTAGATATATCATGGCTTGTTTTCAAAAGCTTATTTGACCCATGTGCATAGGTACCATCATCGGTATTTATTACATTTCCCCCCGAAGACTGTTTAATATTGAATTCATGATCGCCATTGTCCTTATCCGATTTTGAATCATTGGGATAAATTATGTTGAAAGGGAATAGATCATTAAAGTACAAATTGTTTTATTCCACTTCATCATATTCAGACAATGATGTTTCATTTTTCAAATCAGATTCATCGATATGTTGAGGGCATAAGGTGGGTTCAGATGAGAAATCTGATTTAGACGTTACAGCATCATTGTAAACAATGGCTGGAAATTCATTCTTAAAATCTTTAAAGAAGTCTAAATCATCAATACAACTGGCCGAAGGCTCGGGTGATGGAAAGAAAGGCATATTGACTTTTTATTATCATTTTCCGCATTCGTTTTCAAATCATTAGTAGAAATTATTTTATAAGAAAACGGGTTTTTGTCAAAAACTACCGTGTAATCTTCATCGTCAGATTCGTCAAACGATATTCTAAAGTAAATTTCATTATCGTTAAGAGAACTTACCATGGGTTCACAAGAGAGCGTTTCATTTGATGACAAATTATCATTGATGACTATAGCTTGGAATTCGGTTTCAACGGATCTGAGGTCGTGAACGTCTTCATCATACCAGATCTTACCATACTTAGCAGTTTTCTAGTTAAACACTTTCCCACGTTTTCGAGCTTTTTCTTCCTCGAGCCTGATGTATTCTTCCATAGTAATGTTCGGGTCGTCTATCCTGTAATAAACTTACTAGGGCAGAAAACCGTCAAATAACTTATACGTCGTATTTACTAAACTGAATAGGCTGTGCTACATAAACACAATTAGAAAACAGACAGCAATATAAACTTAATCTAAACTATAATAATCCTAAGGGTTAGATATAATCTAATGTTAAAAACAAAATATCAAATAAAAATCAAGATTAATTTTCACTCCCCGGCAACAGTGTTAAAAACTTAATGTGTCGTTGTGTAGTTGTAAATTATGATTCAAGTTTTAAATTTATATTTTGCCGACTTAACCAAAAACAACACTTTAACGGGCAGTGTACCCAGTCGGTGGGAATTTCGTGGTAAGTAGGGTGTAGATCACTAAGACCGAGAAACACTTTTAATTTATTATTACTTTGGTTTTTCTAATCTAAGTTAGTCTAATCTATGCTAAACCTATGTTAATCCTAAATCTAATGGATAAGGGGGGTTTTCAGCCTAAGAAACTGGTACAGGTTTGGTGGTGACTAAAACCAATTCAAGACACTAAAACGCACGTAAGCAAATTAACAAAAGATAAAAAAGCGGTCTAGCTAAATATAATAAAAATGTATTAACCATAATTTATCCAATCAGAATGTTGGTTTGTTAATTTAGTGCAATGATTACTTATCTCGGGGCGGCATATCATTCTTATGACTTAGGTGGTACTTCTTCCTAAGACCTAGACACGTAGAATAAATCATCCTTATTTGTTGATTATAATCTATCTTAGGGATTAAAGCAATGGTGATCTTGTTAAACCGTAGCTCATAGAGACTTTACC